>JALPQI010005057.1:0-49944 GCA_025490895.1 Thaumatotibia leucotreta | reverse complement strand
AACTTAAAAGTGTAGGTCATTTGGCAGTACTCAAACGTGACGTCACTTTTGAGTATTTCATATGAAATTCCATAGTGGTGATCGTTTTGACAGTTCGAAAAAAGATGTTGATTTGACTTGCCACTCATCATGCCTATTATTATATACCGGGATACATTAATTAACTACACGTTCTGTATCGCGGAAGAGCAAAGCAATATTGTTCATCCTTTCTTACTCCATTAAAAAAACCGTTCCATGTTACCTTACCTTACATAAATTGTATCGAGGCTAGTAGTAAGGGTATCCAGCCCGGAACGCATGAACATCAATCTTTTCGCGGCCACACGGTACAAGCCTATTGAGGCGTGAATAGAATTTGTATTGAATGTACTGAGGTAGCACTTTATTATACTGAGAATCACCACGTCACCCGCGGTGACACAATACCGAATTGTTGAATGTAGAATTTTAATAATAAATAAGTTATTGCCATGAATATTCGCACAAAGGGCGATGAAACGCTCAATGCTCGGGTTCTAGTACAAGATAGAGTGCGGAACGCGGAGATCAGGCAACGCACGAGAGTTCCAGACATCATTGAACGAGTAGCCAGCCTGAAATGGAGATGGGCGGGACATGTGTGCCGAAATGATGATGGGCGGTGGGCGACTAGAGCCGTTTTGTGCAGGCCAAGAATGGGAAGCCGAAGCGTAGGCAGGCCCAGCTGCCAGATGGTCGGACGATATATAAAAAAAGACGGCAGGGCCGACTTGGAAGAGAGACGCCGCAAACCGTAAGAGGTGGAAAAAATTGCAAGAGGCATACATCCTGCAGTGGAGTAAAATATGCTGAGAAGAAGATGAATATTTGTTACTGATTTCCTATTTTCAATGCCACTTTCCGATTGCATAATCAGAAAGGTTTCATGACATTACACACATTACACACACATTATCACCTTTTATACACTGCCTCTCATATTATATGCGTATTTTGACAATAGTAATTATTTTTTTTATAATTTTAGTCCTTGTGGACAGGCGAACGCACAAAAACCATACTGCCTTGTCATAAGTAGTTGACAACTGTATAATTTATATACATTTTTTTTAGCTGAAAGCAGTCAAATTCAAGGCAGACGTGCAAAGTCTCGCAAAAAACTTACAAGCATAACCTGGCAGCAATGTTCTAAGTCCGCTTTTATCTAATATTATCAAATTGACACTTTTCTGATTGTCTTCTTTTTTTTGTATTTCTAATGCCTCACTACATAAAAAAATATTTTAAGAATAAAACTATCGCAAAAACTACATCTTTGCTTTTTTACATGTGCCGGGCCAGATACCTAATTAAAGATTTTTTGTTGCCATTTGATGTCTGTCAATTAAATGTGACAAGACTAAGCCCAGCCGTCCAATGGGGTTGTAATAAGGAATGAGATAGTGATATTCACATCTCATCCCTTAGTATAGCTCCGTCTCATTGCGTAACGGTCCAAAAAGGTTTTAAAAAACAATTACGTTTTCCCTTAAAATAGACGGAATCCGGCAAACTTCATAACTTCATACGACATTTTTAACTTCAAATCTGTTTTTTTTTTCCTTTCTTCATGTGCACATTGTATGTACATGTACAGCAACACGATTCGATAAAGTTTTGTTGAAAGAAAATTGAATCACACGTTTTTATTATTGATATTGACACACAAATATTTTGTTGGTCAACAAAATTTCTACGTGTTTTCGCAATATTTTTGTAAGAGGCTAGGGCACTTTGGTACCTTCACTACCGGTCATATTTGATGTTTATTTTAAAATAGCTGTTCATTACCATCGTATTTAAATGCATAATTGTTTTATTCGTGCATTTAAATGATCGGGAATACTAAGCAAGGTTGTTAATTACATAAATTATTGAGTACTACATAAAAAGATTAATAAATAATAATAATAAATAAATGAATATCTTGGGACATCTTACACAAATCGACCTAGTCCTGCGGTAAGCTCAGTTAAGGCTTGTGATGTGGGTACCAAGCGACAATATATATAATAGATAGATACATACAGATACTTAAATACATAGACGACCAAGGAACAAATATTTGTAATAAATAAATAAATACACAAATAATGCTCTCGCCGGGATTCGCACCCGGAACCTCCAGCTTCGTAGGCAGGGTCACTACCAACTAGGCTACGTAGGCTGACAACCTCCTATGTTATGAACAACTTCGTAATCTCTAAATACACAATTTCTCAAGCCGCCATGTTTGCGGAAATGAAGGCAGCTGAGTCAATATTTTAGTCATCGCTTTATGTTTGTACATGGAATCGCTTTATTTTAATCAAGGAAACGCTGAAATAGCTGTTTACTACAGAAATCTTATATTTCCAGTTTTATTACTACAAGTGAATTTCTACAATTGGGAAACTACCTTCTAAACCACTAATTGGAGTTCGAGGCCAAAGAATCTACGAAAATATTGCCACAACAATGAAATGTTCTTACAATAGTAAATCCTTATTTTCTAAAAACAGACGTTGAGATATCTTATTTATTGGTAATTTTAATTCTTTAATTTATATAAACAATAATATTTATTTATTTTCACGTAAATATAAGATATTTTAATAAAAACTTAATTATCCGCAATTATTAGTAACAAAATTGGTATTGCGCTGGTATCACCTCAGATGTTAATAACATTTGGTACAGCAATTGAGCTACACATAAATTAAAACCCTATTTCTGCATACGTTTAGAAAATTGCAAAATAATACATTGTAGCGTGCTTTATGTTCACATTTCGTATTCGTAAAATTCCTTTGCCCTACAAATTTCTTTGGCAGTGCTATAGTTCTCCATTTATTTTATTTTATTTTATTTATTTTAAATTATCATACAGATCTAACGTTTTGTTTTCTTCCGTAGGTTGTTAACAAGGTGACCCACTTGGATCAGCCATGTTTAGTTTCGCTATACACCCCATCATCAAAAATTAAATTCCAAATGAAATATACTGCTGGGTGAAATGTTATAAAACACAATGATACAAAATCATATTTTCTGGTTCTACTCATGATTACAGCCATGTTTTACTATGGGACCAGCTTTGAAAAAGTTACCACAAAATCTACATCTCCATCTATACATATTGTGGAACCAGCTGTCGCTAGTTACAATCGAGTTGTCATTAATATGTATGTACAAAAAATAATAAACATTGATGGTTGGAATTGCAACGCTTTTGAATGTGTATAGGTAGGTAGTTATTATGTATAATTTAATGTGTAATTCCACTTCTTTTTAAAATAGGCTTTGAAACGTTGACCCTTATCACTTTAAGTTCTTTACAAGAAAATTTTGTCAAATCAATGTTAGTTAAGAGAAAAGAAAAGTTTTTAGATATTTACGTGTTTTTAAGAAAATCCTAGTTGTGACAGGCATATTAAACAAAAAGGCGTAGAAACATTATAATTATAACAGAGGTATAAATGGTTTTATTAAGAATTATTTTAAATAAATTAATTAAATAACAAAAAGGTTGTCGAAACCTGAAACTTTATTTGACAATGACATAAGAGACTTTGACAAATTTGACAATAACGCATCTGTCGTAGTTTCGTTGGCCTCGAACTCCAATTAGTGGTATAGTAGAATAGTACATTATGACACAAGTGCGAGAAACAGGAAATCCGAAACGAGTGGCGATGTTTTAAAACACGACCGAAAGGAACACGTGTCTCGTACGACGTTTTTTAGTATAGACGGCAGTACGTACCCAGCAGTACGTGTACACCGTTGATCAGCTTACATGTACACTGCTAGTATACCTATGGATATCGCCATCACGAAGAATGAATTGAATGTCAAACTTCACAATTTTAATACGAAATACTAGAACATGCCACGCGATAGAGAGGGACAAGAACAACACAATTCACGGCCTCCCGCTGCAAAACTTCGGCTGTCTTATGCAAAGAGCCTCCTATACATGTAGGCCTCTGACCTATTTCGTGGTACAGTCATATAGTGAGTTGGTGACCTATAATTAGACGTACTCTACGAACAAAAAAACATGGAAGCCGCACGCCATACTAAGTTGCCTTTCAAAACCGGTCCTGAATTTTAGTTGACAAATGTCACCCTCTCTTCAATGCATCACGGTAATGAACTTCAATATCAACCTATAAAAACTTAAGCCACCATTTAAAAATGGTCATGATTGGTCCATCAAAGTTATGATTGGCTATATTCTACAAACATTTGTCAAACATGTTGCGCTGAAATATGCGCAATGTTACCATGAAAAGCGCTATGTCCTGCCCATCTTGGCACAATTGAACAATTGCTTTTGGGGGCATTTTTGAGCTGGCGTTAGACGTCCATGTTATGGTCGCAGGACGTGCTACGTATTTATTATGATACTCACTTCACAATTAAATAGCTCCGTAATCACGACAGCAGGTAAACCCCACACTACGCCATACGCCGCTACTAGTACCCCGAGTGACGCCACGGGTACCCAACGATACGTGTACACCGTGAGATCAGCTTGCGTGTACACCGCTAGTATACCCATGGAAACTGCCATTACGAAGAATGCACTGGTTAGCAGGTACTGAAATAAAACGGTTAAGGTTAAATTAAAAAAAAAGTTACTATGTCTAAATTCAGCTCCAACTCAAACTGTTAGATACCTACCACATACCGGTTTGTTCTCCATACAAAAAAAAATAACTATTTCTTTCTTCGGTATATAAATGCTTTGTAGATGGAGTAATTACAAAACACATTGTTGTTAATTACATAATTATTGAGTACTACTATCAAGTAAGTACGGAAGTACGGTAAGTACGGAATTACTAACGAGAGTGTTAGAGAGTGTTGGCTTTTAACGACTCGAGTTAGTATTCCGCTTACCGACCGTAATGCATACAATGTTTTGCATCACACTTGCCGACAAAAAAAACAATTTTTCATCACACTTGCTGTCTAAGTGCGCCATTGCTTGCGCGCGTAGCGGGAGTAATAGAAAAGTGATATTCCCTAGGGAGTAATAGAATTGTCAGTACGTCATTTAATAATATTATGTCTTAAAACTTATTTTTTTGTCGGCAAGTGTGATGAAAAACATTGTATGCATCACGGTAGGTAAGCGGACTACTAACTCGAGTCATAAAAGCCCTCCGCCTAACGGCGTCGGGCTTCTAACACTCTCGTTAGTAATACCGTACTTACCTCCCTTGGTGCACAATGTACTATTACAAAATTATTCTATGACGTACCTACTGACATTTCTATTACTCCCTAGGGAATTTCACATTTCTATTACTCCCGCTACGAAGTGTGATGAAAAACGTTATAAGGAATTGGGCTATGTCGTGGTTTTTAGATATATTATAAAATGAACCTGTGAACCAAATGCACACCAATTTAAAAATAATTTTCCTAGAGCAGGATTTCTTTGAGCACAAGGAACTATTCCTTGCCTAGTTGTAAGAATTGCTAACTGTACTTTTAAGTAAGTACTATCCCCCTTATTCATAAACGTGTGCTAACTTAACAAGCCGCTAATAATTGTTTGTCCCTATTGCTCTTATGGAAGACCGAAAGGGACAAACAATTATTAGTGGCTTGTTAAGTTAGCAAACGTTTATGAATACATAAGGGGGTATAAGTAACTTTATGTTTTATTTAATGAATTCCTGACGTGTAATTTATTATTACCAATAAAATGATTATGATTATGAGTAATTTTTATCCATCCATTGTTTTAGCTCAGAACTCTCCAAAAAAATAAATGACGACTTACATTTCTCTCACACACTCTTATAAGTACTGCACACAGGAAACTTCCAACGCAGAAGCAGATCAGCGTCAGGAGCCTGTCAGGGTCTGCAGCACTCTCCAACTGGACCAGGGTTTTGTGCTGATCGAGGAAGAGAATGCTTCCACTGAGGATCATGGTGGTGTGGAGAACCAGACCAATTTTGGTGGTATCGCGCCATAATGGATTTTTAACTGTAAATAATGGTCATTATCAAATTCCTTAAAGGGATTGGATTTCAGAAGCGGTGGTCGCTCAGAGAAGCGGTGGTGGCTCAGTGGTTTAGGCGTTTGACTTTCATTCCGGAGGTCGTGGGTTCAAATCCTGGCTCGTACCAATGAGTTTTTCCGAAATTTATGTACGGAATATCAGATGATATTTACCATTCGGTTTCGGTGAAGGAAAACATCGTGAGGAAACCTGCATCCGCGAAGAAATTCAAAGGTGTATGTGAAGTTCCCAACCTGCTTAGGGCCAGCCTGGTTTTTAAATCGGGACAAATAGGATCGACGAAACAAAAGCATTTTGTGTCATGAGCTCATGCGCTATAGTCGGCGGGCTGCTATGCTATTCTCTTATTCACACATTCGACGCTGCGTTCGTCAACGAGCTCGACGACGAGACAGCCTTCACTTCGACGTAGAGCGCAGCGCTGCGAAAAACGGTATTCACTAACGTAGAAGAGCTCGTCGTCGAACTGTAGGCGGTAACTCTCGACGCAGTGCAGTTCCAGCTCACGCCGCATTCGTCGCCGAGCGCTAGTGTCGTTTAAAGTGCATTAGTGAATACCATTTTTAGGCTCGACGCTGCCGCAGCGCTAACACAGCGCTGTTAGCAAGGCGGTTTCCTTAGTGAATAACACTGCTGATCAGCATGACTTGTTAGAACGTGATGGCAACGCCGACAAACGATTAGACGCGGTACCATCATAAGCCTACAGGGTTGCCCGAAGCAAACTTGGCGCTTCACACTCAATTACACACATGCTCAAAAACACACACGCACACACACACACACACACACACACACACACACACACACACACACACACACACACACAAACTCACGTCATCCACCCTATGTAAGTAGGTACCTACGTAATATTTATATGATGCATATTAATAAATAATATGCTATTATTAAAATATAAGTACTTATTGTGATCTATTTATTAGAAATGTGTTTAATCTTATTATTGTTATTAAACTTGAGGAAGAGCGGGGCGTTCCAACACAGGCTTCGTAGCCTAAAGGAAGGCCCCAGTCATTGTAAACTTTAAAATTTGTTTATTAATGATAATAAAAATATTTTGATTTTTGATTTTTTGATTTGATTTTCACAGTGACGTATGGGCATTTTGAAAATGAGGTTGGTGGAAGTGTAGGCTTATGATGGTACCGCATCTAATCGTTTGTCGGCGTCGCCATCACGTTCTAACAAGTCATGCTGATCAGCCCGCCACTATAGCGCATGAGCTCATGGCACAAAATGCTACTACTACAAGTACTTACATATTGTAATAGTATGCAATTTCCCAACTGCTCTCGCTCTTTCACTTTCATCTTGCAAAGTAGAAACTTCGAGCAATACGGTCGGGTGCTCGGGCGGTAGACACTTTAGTCTAGACACGGTTTGTTTCGCTCGCTGGAACAAAATGACCGTATATTAAAAAAAACAGGGTCCGTTGAATTTTTCCACATGTCAGGTAATTTTAGTTGTACCTCAAAATTCTGAAGCATCAACAAAGTTAGTGTCACATAGTTACTGGTGAATAATATTTTACTCATATTTTATTTATTTGGGGCATCAACAGCAGTACATAAGAAATTTACAAAACTGAGTACAGTAAACAAAGCCAATAAACGATGTCCACAAAAATACAATGAACATGCAATAACAAGATAGAGCGTGCTAACTTTCATCATTTTAAAATCATGTACCATTAAAATTATAGTATGGTCAAAGCCTCAAAGGCGCCTAGCCTTATAACAGATTGCATATACCTGAGAAATTTGACTAGTGTCCGCTAAGTTGGAGTGACCGAGTGGTTTAGGCATCAGCCGCAAAAGCTGTTGACGTGGGTTCAAACCCCATCTCTGGCGTTGGTAAACTTCGGTAATTTTACTAATTTTTTCTTCGGTATATGACATCTAATATTGAAAGTGATATAACTACATAATTAGTGCTCGAAATTTTGGGTGCAAAAACAATAAAATTTGATACAGATTTTTCAAGACCAAAGAGCTGGCGACTTCCTCGCACAACGTATCAGTATTGCGATACAGCGAGGAAATGCCGCCAGCATCCTCGGTATAATACCACAAGGGCCAATCTTAGATATAGGTTAGGTTAAGTCGATTAGTTAGATTTAATCTATGTACATAAATTGTAGTTTTGAAAATAACTATAAGCTAAATTTTTCAATAAAATTCCTATTTTACTTGGCTAAAGTGCATGTCAATTTTGAAGTTTTGCATCCATAGTTCCGATCACTGATAATAAACAAATTCTGAACAGCAAAATTCACCTCAACATTCCCAACCATAACCAAATAGCTCGGTGATTCCACCAGACAGAACACCAGCATCATCTGCACCACAACCAATGCCACCATCACGAAGATCAGGGAGTCGAAACTGGTGGCCAGCCTCATCAGGTACCCAGCTGCTGTTAGCGGCATGAAGAGGGCCAGCACCATTCCTCAAAGTCAAAGTACCGTAAGATGGGGCTATTTGAGACCCAAGGGGCTATTTGGTAACATCGAAATTAATGGTGTTAGACCCATATAAAAGTTTGTATCGTAAGATTTGGAACAAATATCTTGGGACCATGTATTTTCATGATCATGATAATTCAATGCTAAAAAGAAATCGGGCTTAAATGCCGTTTGGTCCTTGGTACCAAATATTAACCCCGTGGATATCAAATAGCCCCATCTTACGGTATTTGTTTGCTCAGAATACAGTTATAGTCTCGATGTCAAACTTATATCTAACACATTACATTATAATCATCGAATAAAAAATTTAAAAACAATTGAATTTGGTTTCCTATCATCAAATCCAGTAGGATCAAAGGATTCAATCAAGTAGGATTTGATGAGAGAAAATCAATTCATTGACAATTCAATGATGATTCATTTACAAATTTCATTTTCTGAATGCAAATTATTGTAAATGAATCATCATCATCGTCATCATATCAGCCGAAAGACGTCCACTGCTGAACATAGGCCTCCCCCGAAGATTGCCACAATGACCGGTCCTGCGCCACCCGCATCCAGCGGACTCATGCGACTTAATTAATGAAAATTACCAAAAGCTCCTAAAACTTATGCACCTATAAAATTTGAAGAGATCCCTCGATTTCTCCAAGATCCCATCATCAGACCCCAACTTATTGCCAACGGGACCATCTCGGGGTAATACACGGTCGATCACAAAAAAAAATCGTTTCACGATTCTCAGAGATTATCAACGCTGAATCGTCAATCGTAAACGAAAGGCAGCTAACTGTCTTTGTCGCACTAATATGAAAGAGTGACAGAGAGTGAAAACTACGAAACGCTACTAAGCGTTAGCAAGGCATACGAAGGTTTAAAAAATATTGAATTACACTATAAAAAAAATCAGCCTAACAGCCAGGATTTTAGTTTACCTCTGTTCTGAATCGAGCTGATTTCTCGAATGTAGATTGGGAATATAGTGTAGAGACCCCCTGAAGATATTCCGGCGAGTGTGTGGAGCACTATTATGTTTATTTCGCTAATGTCGAGCAGGAGAGGTATGCAGGATATCTGAAAAGTGTTAAGTGGATTAAATTCGTAATCATAATCGTTTGGCTGCCCTACCGCGAACTTCGAAATTCGCAAATATCGAGGATTTGTCTCTCTCACTCTAATGACGCCTTAGTTGGACTGACAGAGAAAAATCCAAGGTTCCAAAAAAATCCAATGCAAGGTTTTTTAAAGTTACTCTAAATTATGACTCCACAGATTTTTTTTAAGATTATCGTAGCAGCAATGCAGGTACGAACATTTTTAGTTATGTCATCTGCTTTTGAAATTAGCTGTCAACGAGTGTTAAACTCACGTATGTTGCTCTACATTGTGCACCGAATTATTTTGTATGGAAACTTTTGTTGCTCTAATTTTAAGTAGGTAAATGTTATTTGAATGTACTTGTTATGTCGTAACCCCGTTAACAGCTTCGCCCGTATTAGACTTACATCCTGTATATTGACTGGAATTTATTTCGCGTCTTCCACGCTGCAGGAAAATAGGTCAGGGACACTATTGTTCTATTACATACGACAAGCGCGAGCAAAATCGTAGCCCTCATCCGATATAAATATCTGACCGGCCAGGGTGCTCAGAAATATCTAAACAGGGTGCTTAGACAAGTTGCCAATCGCTAGCGCTTCATCGTCAATCGTAAGCGAAAGGCAGCTAACTGTCTTCGTCGCACTAATATGAAAGAGTGACAGAGAGGGAAAACTACGATACGCTACTAAGCGTTAGCGATTGGCAACTTGGCTAAGCTACCAGGTCTCCATTATCATGGCGTTAAAGTGCCAGACCAGCCGTACACCTGTAAGTTCTTACGTAAGTTGTAGGGACGCGGCTATACTAAGGAATGAGATAGTGATATTCACCTCTCGTTCCTTAGTATAGCTCCGTCCCTATAACTTATGTAAGAACTTACAGGTGTACGAGCGCTCGTAGAGTGTATGTTTAGATATTTTTGAGCGCCGTGGTCGCTCCGATATAACTGATAGCGGTTGTACCGGTTCTTCTTGGGTCAGCGGTGTAGGGTTGGAACTGGAAGTAGGTTTGATACCTAGACGATTCAAAAGAGTTTGTTGCTATTCCAATTTGAATAAAGAATTATTTGACTTTGACTTTGACTTTATAGCTCTGTCCCTATAACTTACGTAAGAACTTACAGGTGTACGAGCGCTCGTACATATTAGCCTTTTTTTTTCGCGGAGCTATACTAACTAAGGAATGAGATAGTGATAAGCACCTCTCATTCCTTAGTATAGCTCCGTCCCTATAACTTACGTAAGAACTTACAGGTGTACGAGCGCTCTACCTGTGAGTTCGTACATAAGCTGTAGGGACGCGGCTATACTAAGGAATGAGATAATGATATTCACCTCTTGTTCCTTAGTATAGCTCTGTCCCTATAACTTACGTAAGAACTGACAGGTGAACGAGCGCTCGTACACCTGTAAGTTCTTACGTAAGTTGTAGGGATGCGGGTATACTAAGGAAAGAGATAATGATATTCACCTCTCGTTCCTTAGTATAGCTCCGTCCCTATAACTTACGTAAGAACTTACAGGTGTACGAGCGCTCGTACACCTGTCAGTTTTTACGTAAGTTGTAGGGACGCGGCTATACAGGGTGTTTTTTATATCATTAGCCATATTACAATATGTGTTGGGTAAAGGCGTAAAAAAATATTTGGTAAAACAAAAATAATCAATTTTTCATTATCCTTTTTGTTATAGATTTTTTTTTAAATCCCATTTTCTAACGAATGTTTGGTCACTATGATCACTTGCTTACTTTGCGTACTGCCCCACCTAGTATGCGCTCATAACTGCCAAATCAGATTGGAAAGGGTGTTTGAGTTTGCAACTTTAATTAACCCGCATAAGGTAACTAATTCAATACGTAACAAGTTTCCTATATACGCGTGGTGGGGAATGGAGGTGGAGCTTAACTTGCAGGTAAAACCCACGAGACAGCATTATCAGTCTATCGCATACAGTACTAATGAGGGTATTTTGAGTTGCGCGCCGATCTGAGGGTAGTTTGACTCGAGCGTGTTCACGCAAGCGCACTCCTTCTTTGTTTACAGAGTGCTGTACAAATGGCACATGGCATCTTGCGATCAGCCGAGCCAGCATAATTTGACCTCAAGAACGGAGTAACTTAAATGTTCCGTCATACAAACGCGTACTGGTTTACCTCAGATATCGATTCTAATGCACTCTCTAAGCAAATTGAATTGTTGATGACAACGAGCAGGTACAGGTAGGTATGCGCTTGGGCAGTTTTAATCAAATAACAATCGTGTGTGCATGTAGCTAGGACATTTTATTCATTGTTTAGTGCTAATGGTGGGGTGAGTGACGTCGGCTGATCGGTGCTTGTGATGAACTCCTGATTGGCTAAGACTTGACTACTCAAACCTGCTACCCTTTTGTCTGCCATCGAATCGCACGGATTGAAACAAACTTGCCTAGTGACCACAAATTATGTTTTTGCCGGATAAAAAACGAGAAAAAAAACTAATAAAAAGTGTCACTTTTTTTTTCAAAAATGTTGTGTACTGGTGATCGCGAATGACATATCCAAATTTGGCTAACGACATAACAAACACCCTGTATAGTTGAATTATCGAGAAGATGGAATTGCATTTGTAGTGGTGTTAATAAAGCAACACTTCTAAAGTGAACCTTGTGTCTTTACAGTTAGATTTACTATTAGTCGAATAATGCCAATACATGAGTCGATAAAACACACACAATAGCACACAATACATTGTAAATACGCGATACCACTATATGTGCAATTCCATCTTCTCGATAGTTCAACTATACTAAGGAATGAGATAGGTAATGATATTCACCTCTCATTCCTTAGTATAGCTCCGTCCCTATAACTTACGTAATAACTTAAAGATGTACGAGCGCTCTTACGTAAGTTGCAGGGACGGAGCTATACTAAGGAA
Source organism: Thaumatotibia leucotreta (assembly GCA_025490895.1). Classification (NCBI taxonomy): domain Eukaryota; kingdom Metazoa; phylum Arthropoda; class Insecta; order Lepidoptera; family Tortricidae; genus Thaumatotibia; species Thaumatotibia leucotreta. The sequence goes on along the minus strand of JALPQI010005057.1, from coordinate 37,386 downwards.
CGAGAGATGCATATCACTATCTCATTCCTCCAGGAAATGGAGATGGATAGGTCACACTATCCGGAGAGGAGAGCAAAGCAACGCCTACATCGCCTTTGACTGGAAACCGCCCAATGGTAGCCGACCTCCTGGGCGGCCAGTGCACTCTTGGCAGCGATCCGTCTCAAACGAGCTCCGTACGGTTGGCCTAAGCTGGAGGGAGGCTAAAAGTGTTGCTGAGTACAGAGAGACGTGGCGCGATCTTGTGAAGGCCCTTTACACTTCTGGGGTGCCTTAGGACGACAACAACAACATCTCATTCCTTAGTATATCTCCGTCCCTGCAACTTACGTAAAGAACTTACAGGTGTACGGCCGCTCTTAGAGTGCATGTTTAGATATTTTTAAGCGCCGTGGTCGCTCCTATATATCTAATAGCGGTTGTACTCAAATTGAACGTCACAATTGTATGATGCAAATTGCATTGCAAACTAGGTTAGTGAAGGTATGATTTTAAACGGGGTATTTAGCATTCAAAATTGTATTGAGCATTTGAGCAACCGATATTTTGACACTGTTGTAAATGGGCATTTTCGCGAGAAGAGATCCAAAAAAAATTTTTTTTAAGCAGGTAAATGTAATGTTTTTCCTACTCAGAATAACGAGTTCTTTCAATCTAGGAGAAAAAAATGGTCCCACTATTTTCATACATTTTACATGCTCTCCACTTTGTAACCGCTGTACAAAGTGTTTGAAAAACGGTTACATACGTAATAGAAACAAAAAGTTGGGACACTTTTTTTCTTCTAGTAGGATCGAAAGAGCTCGTGATTCTGAGCAGGAAAAACATAAAATTTACCTGTTTCAGAAAAATAAGTTTTTGTATCTCTTCTCGCGAAAATGCTCAAATGCAATCTTCGTGGAGTAAACCGGCAATTACACTTGCTCGTTCGCCTAATGTTCACCACGTGGTGACGGCAGTAAGAATACATTTGTCACCACTAGATCTTTCCGTGGATATCGTACGAGGCGAATAAGGGATTGAAGTGTCAATGAACATTCCTATGGAAGATTGATGACACAAGTTGTTATTTAGGTAGCAAAGTAAGTCATTCCTTATTCAACCTGTTTCCCTAATCTTTTTTTTTCAAAACTGTTAGTATAATTTATATTCATAAGTAAATGAAAATAACTTGTTCGTGGGCTGACGGATGAACATTTTGCTATGTGAGATCCTTTTTTCATCAGCCCAAGAACGAACGAATGTTCGCTCAGAACTAGGGCTGCCAATTAACTGTCCCGCTATATGCGGGACGTCCCGTTTCTGGGGCCCTAAAGTATGGGTCCCGCAAAGGGTTCACGCGGGACTCCAGTTGTCCCGCTTTTTAGGGGATACTAAACTGAAAATACTAAAATAATAATATGAATACGTAAATGAAAGCATTTAAGATTCGACATGTTAATTTGAATGTACCGCGACGACGTCGACTATAGCCTGCGAGGACCGTGTACTGAACGTGTATAACTGTGCATCTAAATTTAACCGATCTGAAATTAAGCATTGTTTTTTAATGTTAATGTCATTCCCGTCCCGCATTTTACAGTCAAGTCCCGCAATTAAATCGCGAATATCCCGCATATCTATGATCTTTGGTTGGCAACCCTACTCAGAACACTTAAGGTGCATGCAGACCAAAAGAGCATTCGCTGTTCTATCCGCCTACTCTACGAAATTCGATCGTTACACGAAACGTGATTCGTTGATTTCGTAGAGTGGGGGATAGAATAGCGAATGCTCTTTTGGTCTGCATGCACCTTAAGTGGAAACGCAGCTTTAGACAGTGTCAAAAGTCATTATTTCTATATTTCCTAGGTCATATAACCCGTCAACCTTCAAGTTAAGGGTGAATAGGCACCTTCTGGGCAAACTCACTCCATCGTAGGCCACGTCTCTGCCCTTGGCTAGTCTGTGGCTATGATTAAGCCCATTTAAAATAAAAATAAAATCGAATTACTCACCCCTTGTACTAAGCTGACGATAAAAATCCCGACCTTCCTCCCAAATCGCTCTATAACGAAACAGAGCACGGGTGCCGCAACCGCTGCTGATAGTACATGAGCCAATGTACCCCATGGTACCTGGGTGCCGGAATCTGGCGCCTGGGTGCCAGGTTGGACAGGCGCTAGGGACCCAAAACTGCCGGCGTGCGCGCTTGATGTCAGCGCATCTGTCTCAATGCCTTGTGTGAAGAATGGGATACTGGCTGGAAAGATTTTTAGGATTATAACCTGGAAAACTTTACTTGATACTAAGAAATAGTAGATTGTACAAGGGCATAAAGTGACCCATTTTTACTAGAGGCAATTTAAAAAAAATTGTAGATGAGGGTAAAAATGAACATTAGTACAAGTACATTAGTTAGATTTAATCTATGTAGGTACATACATTTTAGTTTTGAAAACAAGTATTTAAAAAAAAATCTAATTCTGACGCGGAGCGGAGCGGAGCTGTGGGAGCTCGGCCAATGAGACCGCATCAAGGTGCGTTCTCACCAAAAGAGCATTCGCTATACTAACCCCCCACTCTGCGAAATTCGATCGTTACACAACTTACACAAAACGTGATTGGTTGATTTCGTAGAACGGGGGATAGACCAGCGAATGCTCTTTTGGTTTAAACGCACCTTCACAGTGTTTCGAATTCGAATTTGAAGAATGTAATTGGTCAATTTTGTACAGCGAAAAAGTCTAAAAACTCAAACGTCTAAAGTAAAGGTGTTACCATAAAAAAATCGTGAACTCCTGACCAACGTATGTCCAAGTTTTCGGCCAAATCAGGCAAATGGCCTTTGTAACGTTCAGAACTTGGCCTCTAATTCCCGATGTACCGGTCAACACAAATTGACAGCGTCCTGTGGCACTAGTGTCACTACTACGAGTTCTCAGCAGTGTTATTCACTAAGGAAACCGCCTTGCTATCAGCGCTGTGTCAGCGCTGCGGCAGCGTCGAACCTAAAAATGGTATTCACTAATGTACTTTAAACGATACTAGTGCTCGGCGACGAATGCGGCGTGAGCTGATATGCTATTCTCTTATTCACACATTCGACGCTGCGTTCGTCAACGAGCTCGACGTCGAGACAGCCTTGTCTAAAATCCTAGCTGTTTTATTTGAAATTAGGAATCGAGGCTGTGAGCGAGGTTGTGGGCGAGTTCGTCGCTGTTTTTCGTTGGAGAATACGAGGTTCGTACATTAAACGTCAAACTCTCGACGCAGTGTAGTTCCAACTCACGCCGCATTCGTCGCCGAGCTCTAGTGTCGTTTAAAGTACATTAGTGAATACCATTTTTAGGCTCGACGAGTCGACGCTGCCGCAGCGCTGACACAACGCTGATAGCAAAGCGGTTTCCTTAGTGAATAACACTACAGGCTGTCTCGACGTTGAGCTCGTTGAGGAACGCAGCATCGAATGTGTGAATAAGAGAATAACATAGCAGTTGAGTATAGGTTGTCTGTATAGTCAGCCTCCGTAGCCTCGTGGGTAGTGACCCTGCCTACAAAACTGGAGGTTCCAGGTTCGAATCCCGGCGAGGGCATTATTTGTGTATTTATTTATCACAAATATTTGTTTCTTGGTCATGGCTGTCTATGTATTTAAGTATCTATATGTATCTATGTATTATAACATATCGTCGCCTGGCACTCACATCATAAGCCTTAATTGAGCTTACTGTGGGACTAGGTCGATTTGTGTAAGATGTTCCAAGATATTTATTTTTTATTTATTTATAGGAATCCTTATCTTATCTTATAGTTTTGCCAAGTCCCTCTGTCTGTTTGTCTATCCTCAGCACAGCTCAGTGGACTATATTTTGTCCAGGAAAGATTGATGATGGGCAGCAGCGTCATCATAGTGGACACATAACTACAATCGCCAATCCACTAGCCCAATATTACAATATAAAAACACCGATCAACTTATAAATTCCTAAAGATATCGTACTTAGCTATCGTAACACCTGACTGTAATTAAGATTTTTAATCTGACTTATTGTGTCCCTAAAATTAAAAATGTCCTACTATTGAAAACTCGTGGTAAGAATGCTCGTGTAATCTGAAGCAATTGCAGGCACTTAAGGCAAGCTGCAGTACGTCCAATTCTATTCTTAAGTACCTACCTATCACTACTAACAATACTACGCATACTACGGAACTTTTTTTAAATAAGATCATAATCATCATCATCAGCCACCATCATCAGTCCACTGCTGGAAAAAGTCCTTACCTTTATTACCTCCTTTATTACCATTACCTTAGCGTCTGGTCGCATTAGGAGGTAAATGGGTCAAAATTTGTCCAACTGGTTGTGCCACGGGTAAGTAAAATTATCCGTGGTTTACTGTCATGTAATTATGATCCATAGTACAACATAGTGATGGGCGAGTCGAGTTGTCTGATTCGAATAACTCGAATCACTCCGCGGACGAGTCAACTCGAATCAATGTGCGCTGTGATTCGACTCAACTCGGCCTAGCGCGTCCGCGTCGAGTCGAGTTACACTGACTCGACTCGAATTTTCGAGACTTTTCACAAAAATAAACCTTATACTGATGTCACAAGGGTTCATTCCCTAGTCGCTTCATACAGCCATTGGACTACGACTCGCTAACTCGCCATTCAATTGAAATTCCATTCGAGTCGAGTCGACTGTTTCTGTTGCGTTGCGATCCACTCCGCAGCGGCGACGGCGAATCCGTCCGTGTATTCGGGCCAGCCATCGAGTCGAGTTAACTCGAGTTTCACCTCGAATCAGCGGCCGAATTCATTCGAGTTAAGAAAAAGTGAACTCGTCACATCGCTAGTACAACATAGGGGCAATTATCCAACTAGTATACGTAAACATATTATGTTCTAGTATTTGGACTACCGATAAATTTAGTGTACTGTGGCACAACCAATTGGACCTCGAGTAAACTAACTTCCTCGTAGTACAATCAGTTGGACTATGGATAATTTTATTTCCCCGTGGCCCAACCAGTTGGACATAGCGGTTGGACCACGGGTCGGGAGCGCAAAATCTTTTCGTTGTCATATTTCATGCCACTCTGTCACGCTTTGAGTGGCTATTTCGACTCAGTAGGTACCTATGTAAAAAAATCAAGAGCACTTGTATTTCTTTTTCGCGTTAGATTTTAATCCATTAAAAACAAAACATCATCTCATACAAAAATCACCACTGCTTCATGTTTTTAGGAACACAAAATAAGACAACGAAAATAATGTTGACCCAATTTAAAGCTTGAACACGCCAAAATTGAGGCACACAAATAGTCATAAAAAATAAATTTGAGAGTGAAAGGCTACATTATGTTTCACATGTTCAATGACAAATTTAACGTAGTTTAAAATAACATTTTCTATTTTAGTTATTGTCTACACCGTAAGCCATACTTCTAACTTTCTTGCGTATACGTCTCATAGGACTTTGCACCATCTCGTTAGGACACCGTTTTGACGCCCACGTTCATATTTTTTATAGCTCGGGGACTGATTTTACTTCTCCGCCTTTCTTTTTTAAAATTCCCTTCATTATACTCCAGTACTCTTCAACAGGCCGCAGTTCTGGACTATTTGGCGGGTTGCATAATTTTGGTACCACTCAATCCTCCTTGTGCTGTACCATTCCATCACTGGTTTTGCGTAGTGACAACTGGCCAAATCTGACCAAAACAGCGGCCGTGAGTCGTGCTTTCTTATAAGAGGCAGCAAAGGTTTCTGTAAACACTCTTTTTGATAAATTTCGCCGTTTATTGTCCCGGTGGTAATAAACGAGCGACTTCTTTTCCCACAGCTGCATATTGCTTGCCAAAGAAGGTATTTTTTTGGGAATTTCGAAAACTTTTTCAATTTACATTCTTCAGGAGCATCTGTTCTACTTAGACTGGTATAAAACTCTTGCCCAGGTATTTGTTTAAAATCAGCTTTTACATATGTTTCGTCGTCCATGACAACGCATGCAAATTTCGTAATGAATTTCTCATAAAGTTTTCGTGACCGTTTCCTTGAGTACTGTTTCGAATTTCGATCTGGTGCGGCCTGGGCTTTAAAACTTCTTAGTCCAGCCCTACGTTTTATTTTTTGAACATAGGACTGAGACATCTTTACTTTCTTGGCCACATCACGAGAAGACATCTTAGGATTTGAGGCGAAAATCCTAACAATACTCTCGTTCCTTTTTTTTATTCTTCAGACTTTGCACCCTCCACTTCCTGGCTTTCTATCTATTGTCAAGTGTTCACGGAACGTTTTTAATACGCGACAAACCGCAGATTGGAGATATTTTAGTCTTTTCGCGATATCTCTATATCTTAGTGTTGAATTTTTGACGTATTTGTGCAAAGTACGTTCGCGTTTTTTGTGTTGTTTGCTCGACATTTTGACAACGAATAATTATACGAAAACAATTTTTTAATATGTTTTTGGGCAGGTTCTTGTGATCAAAAAGGTGCTTTAAAAGTTTCTATACCTCCATTTTTCCCATAGATATAAACGATTTTACATGCCTCAATTTTGGCGTGTTCAACCTTTATGCCCATAATCGCCACGCTGAGCAAGCGGGTTGGCGATCGCAGTGTGTCCACTCCACTAATGATGATGCTGCTCATCATCAATCTTCAATAAATAAATGATCAGTGACATTTCCAAATCGAATCGAAAAAGTGAGATCCCGCGTCCATTCTTTGGTATTTTGTCTCTGGTATAAGACATTTTTGGCCGTGTGGTGACGGCAGTAAGAATAGTATTCTTACTGCCGTCAAATGTATTACATTTGTCACCACCCCAACTCCTCCTGCGGGTGTCGTAAGAGTCGACTAAGGGATTGAAGTGTCACTGACCATTATTTGATAAAAGATGGATGATGGGCAGCAGCGTCATCATAATGGACACATTACTGCGATCGCCAATCCGCTTGCCCAGCGTGGCGATTATAGGCATTTACCTCCTAATGCATCTATACGCATAGTTAATAGGAGAGGCCTACGTCCAGCAGTGGACTATCATAGGCTGATGAAGAAGAAGAAGAATAAGACATTTAATATTTAAATCTACAAAATCATTTTTATAAACTTAAAATTGAATTTATACAAAGCATGAAGAGACAAGACATGTTACAGACTTAAGGACGAATTTTCTGATGCTAAGAAAAACCAAATAACACAATAAAAAAAAAAACAAACAAAAAGAAACGTTTAAAATATTTTTTACAACTCCTTCAAAGGCAAAAAAATAAGTTACGTAGATTTAACCTCATTTATTGAAATGGAACGTCAAATATATGAACACCTGTTCAAACATGCTACCACACGCCCTTCAGTTAATTTCATCTACAAAATACCTAATCTCCGGTTATATTTACGTTTTAATTCTTAACTACGTCTTATCATATCAGATACATCCGACTCAACCAAAGAAAGAACAGATAAAAGATAACACAAACAGAGGAAACACTTGTTTATGAAAACTATAAATAGGTATTAGCAGCCGTACCATCAGCCGCCGTGAGATGAGAATAGGCATGATGACTGGCAAGTCAAATCAGCATCTTTTTTCGAACTGTCAAAACGATCACTACTATGGAATTATACACCGTGTTTTTATTGATTTCCGTTAAATAGGACAGGTTATTTGGGACATTAATAGAAGTTGCTTAGTATATCGGCTTTTGTATAATTCGAAAAAAAATTTTTTTTCGTTTTCATACATAATAATTGAAGAGTGTGAGATAACCTTAAGAATAAGATCTCAGGTGACTGACGGCACATGTCAAAATAAGTTTCATTAGGATGTAATAAAGGTTGCAAAACACTTGTTCAGTCATTAAACTTATTTTTTTAATAACTCAATAACACTAAGAGTAACAGTAAGAGTTGAGGTACTAGTTTCTTAGACAAATTGATTATTTTTGACCTACATAAGCTACCCTTTAATTTAACGGAAATAAAAAAAAACACGGTGTATATGAAATACTCAAAAGTGACGTCACGTTCGAGTACTGCCAAATGACCTACTCTTTTAAGTTCTTTTCAATGAATTAAATAGAAGTTCTGTATAAAAATTACTGCATTCTACATCTTAGTAATAATTTATTCGTGTATGTATGTCGTGCATAATGTTAAATAATTTATTCATCAACATGTCATGTAAACACACGGGGAATTTGAAATTAGTGTTCTTATTTCGTACTGACAGCAAACCCAATTGTAACTGTAAGATTGACCAAAAAGTTTGTTCAAGGGATTTGCTTTAATATTTTGACGCAAGTCATTCATTCATTCACTACATTTTTTGCAATTAGTACCTCATTTGGATGTGTGTGTACTGTGTAATCATTCACCTCAACTCTGAACACTGGTGAAATTACCTATAACCTATCAATATTATGAATGAATGTGTGTGTGTCTATACGGGTGTAGATGTTGAACCTACGAACAAATACAACATGGAAGCCGCGCGCCGTACTAAATTGCCTTTCAAAAACGGCCCTGAATTTTAGTTGACAAATGTCACCCCCTCTTCAATGCATCACGGTAATGAATTTCAATATCAACCTATAAAAACTTAAGCCGCCATTTAAAAATAATTGTGATTGGCCCATCAAAGTTTTGATTGGTTATGTTCAACAAAAATTTGTCAAAGATGTTGCGCCGAAATATGCGCTGTGTTAAGGAAAGCGTTATTTCCTGCCCATCTTGGCACAATTGAACAATTGTTTTTGGGGGCATTTTTGAGCTGGCGTTAGACGTTCATGCTATATTATGGTCGCAGTATTGAACAAATGTTTACATTCACTGTATAACTCTCAGTAACTTATTCTCTATGTCCTCATATGGAAGACACTTGAGCCATGTTTGCATTTTATGTTTTCTTTCTCTAAGAGAGTATTCTTGCAAAGATGTCCCAAGATATTTATTTATTTATTCGTCTCTCGCACCACGCGAGTATGAGTGAGATAAATAGAAAAGCCCGAGTTTAACTCACAGCGGCAGATCATGGTAAGCTCACTAACCTATTTTCAGAGCGTTTATTTCAAGGTATTCGTACTCATAAAATAATCGTTCGCGTCATATGAAGGGCCAACAGAAAAAACATGTCCAGTACTTTAGAAAATCAGCGCAAATTCACACCCTATTCTGTTAAAAGTAAGGTGGTTTTTCCTTCTGTAATTTTAATTGACTACACATGTTCTTTCCGTGGACCCTTCATATTTGCCCTCGAAGTTTATTCACGTAAACAGAAGACTTTCATACCCATACCGATGAGTTGGAACTTTGACTTTTTTTTAACGAATTTATTTTCGTAACTATAATTTATGTACATAGATTAAATCTAACTAAACTACTTAACCTAACCTATATCTAAGATTGGCCCTTGTGGCATTGTACCGAGGATGCTGGCGGCATTTCCTCGCTGTATCGCAATACTGATGCGTTGTGCGAGGAAGTCTTTATTGACTATTTATTTACATATATGAATTTAATATATTTAAATATGAATCTTTAAGTCAGTTGTATATTATTAGTATCTACCTACCAAAATAATAACCTGAATACCTTCGTATCAAACATCATTCACATAATTGGAATTAAAATTTCGTAATACTCATTAAAGACCGGAACAACTTGTTTGAGACAGGTACTAATTACGACTAATTAAAAGATAGGTAAGTAATTAACGGCAATGAATATTTTAATTAAACGGAACTTTTATCTAGATCACTTCCATAAAAGTAGATTATTTTCAATTGAAAATGTCCATCTTGGTTTAACTCTCAAAACATAAACAATAGTACCTACTCAACAGTCATCAAATAAAAAACCAATTTCTCCAAGATCCCATCATCAGCCCCAACTTGGTACCAACGGGACTCGGCGTTATACTCATTCGATAAAAAAAACTTATTTGATTGATTTGACTGAAAAGTACTGTATGTATATCATACAAAAAAAGAATCGAATGAATAACCTCCTGCTTTTTTTATCAGTCAAAAATACTCAAAAACAAAACGTACTCACCAATGAAAGCGAATAACAATTCTTTCCAAACACTTGGCTTTCTTAAATCCTTACTTATTTCTACACAATTGTTTCCTATCGTATACACCATTTTAATATCACAGAAGCACTATTATTTCAACAAAAGAGCTATCTTCTGAATCACTTCTTTTATATATTCACAACACTATTTGTATTTATTTCAACCGCGACTAAGCTAATATCAACCTTATTCCAAGGCACTTCACTTATAAATCCGAAATTAAACAAATTTGTTTACATTTGACAACTACACTTAACCAATTTCGAAAATCGAAAGTTCAAATCAACTATCACCGTCACACTAATTGGAACGTAATTAAATCGAGAGAGACAGTAGCGTCGAATGTGCGTTCTATCTCGCTAAGCCCTCTAATCTGCGGGAAATATTCTAGAATCCACGATTTAAAGGATTATTTTAAGCACTGATTTTGAACTTTATGTCGTTGGGATAAGCGTCCGCCGCTCGCGAGTGTGGAGCGAGCTGTGTCAATAGTGATGTACGTGAGATCGCCGGCGTGAGTGATAACGGGCGAATCTTTCTGCCTTTATCTTTGCGGTTTAAAGGTGGATACACACGGAGGCGAATTGGAGACTTCTTGGTAATGAAACAAAAAAAAATTTTTTTTCGTGAGACATTATAACTGATACAGATATCGATAATCCGAGGGCATTATTTGTGTATTTTATTTATCACAAATATTTGTTCCTTGGTCATGGCTGTCTATTGTATTCAAGTATATCTATATGTATTTATTTATTATATTATATATCGTCGACTGGTACCCACATCACATCACAAGCCTATACCTATATGCACAGATGGCCCTCCGAAGTTTTGGACCTGACGTAAAATGACCCACTTCTGGCACTAGAACCTGAAAAAGGCACCACCTGTAGTAAAAAATATTTTTTTAGTACAGATGGTGTACTTTTTAGGCTCTAGTGCGAGAAGTATTTCATTTTACGTCAGGTCCAAAACTTCGGAGGGTCATCTGTACTAAAAAACGTCGAGAAAACGAGATGCCCTCAGGATCTGGCAGATGTCATTTTTTTGTCGTTTAACTACAATTCATTCTTAAATTAAATTGTGAAAACGCTACAGTGTAGTCTATTCTTTACAGATATAAACTATCATATTCTTAGTGTTTAACATTAAAATTTCCTTTAAAACGCGAATAACTTAAACAAAAACATCCTTTAATAAATTGAAACAAAATGCACTTGAAACTGTATAATAACATGTTTACTTATTTAGTTTCGTCAGCCTCCGTAGCCTTGTTGGTAGTGACCCTGCCTACGAAGCTGGAGGTTCCGGGATCGAATCCGAGGGCATTATTTGTGTATTTATTTATCAGAAATATTTGTTCCTTGGTCATGGCTGTCTATGTATTTAAGTATCTGTATGTATCTATCGATGGCCGTTGGGGCGGGAAGGTTCTTGAGTGGCGGCCACGTACCGGAAGGCGTAGCGTGGGTAGGCCCCCCACAAGGTGGACCGATGACCTGGTGAAGGTCGCAGGATTCCGCTGGATGCGGGTGGCGCAGGACCGGTCATTGTGGCAATCTTTGGGGGAGGCCTATGTTCAGCAGTGGACGTCTTTCGGCTGATATGATGATGATGATGATGATGTATCTATCTATTATATACAGGGTGTTTGGGATAACGATGTAGGAATTTCTGGAGGTGGTAAAAGGAGACTAATTGAAAGAGTTTGAACCCTATTTACCTTAGTCCAATATGTGACAGTTTTTTTTTTAAATCACGTTTTTCAAAATGTTTTGTTTTATACCAAAAATGTACTTAAAAAGTTAAATTTAAAACAAAATATGCAATAAATAGCATTGATTTTTTTATAATTAACATAACAATTAGTTGAGTAAATAAAAAAAATTTAACTCCCACTTGCCACACACAACATTTTTTTTAATAATTTTTCTAGTTCATCATTACTGATTTCTAACAGTAAATTAAACTTTATCGGCCCCATGAAAAAAAAACCGGCCAAGTGCGAGTCGGACTCGCGCGCGAAGGGTTCCGTACCATTATCAATTTATTATTTAAAAAATACAGTTAAATCAACCTAGCTCAAAAACTATAGGAGATAATTTAATCAAACCAAAAATCGTTGATAGAGTTTATTAATATGCTTAACATATATTTTTTTTAGAATTACATATCGCGTAGTTTAAAAAATAGAGGGGGGGGACACATTTTTCAGACTTTGAGAGCTGGTATCTCGAAAACGATTTGCTTAAATAAAGATAAGATTTATAAACCTTCATATCATTTTCAAAGACCTTTCTAATAATACCCCACACGCTTATATACAACTAAATTTTTTTTTCTATCCTTCAGTTATATGTATGGAAGGCCCCCACCCCAATGGTTTTTTTTACAATTTAGTATCATAATCCTGTAGCGGTTCATACAACACATATCCTTACCAAATTTCGTTACTGTAGCATTCATAGTTTCCGAGTAAATCAGCTGTGACAGACGGACAGACGGACAGACGGACAGACGGACATGACAAATCTATAAGGGTTCCGTTTTGCCATTTTGGATACGGAACCCTAAAAAAGTAGTCGGGATATGAGTCTTCCTATTCATGTAAAAACATGCTTGATTTCCTAGGTTTTGATTACCAAAAAAAGTACAACAAAATAGCAATTAGTTTAAAAGTTATCGTCGATCAATTGTTGAACGCCGTCACCAAACAAAATAAGTTTCTTGTAGTTAGTAGGCAAGTGTGAGTTAATTTTTTTTTTATTTCAAAAAAAACTGTCATAAATTGGACTAAGGTAAATAGGGTTCAAACTCTTCCAATTAGTCTCCTTTACCACCTCCAGAAATTCCTACATCGTTATCCCAAACACCCCGTATATCGTCGCCTGGTCGACCCACAAAACAAGCCTTAATTGAGCTTACCGTGGGTCTAGGTCGATTTGTGTAAGATGTCCCAAGATATTTATTTATTTATTTTATCACTTTCAGCCCTAACTGTAGGCCTAGGACATGATATATTATGCGACAGTATGTCGCTGCGAGATAGACTATCAGTCCCTCTTTTTTTAATATAGTCAGTAGAAGGCGGGAACTCTATCTTTTTTTTTTTTTTTATACCACGTCGGTGGCAAACAAGCATACGGCCCGCCTGATGGAAAGCAGTCACCGTAGCCTATGGGCGCCTGCAACCTCAGGGTGTCACATGCGCGTTGCCGACCCAATAAAAATAACGTTGGCACAACAAAGTGGCTCCACTCCACCTGATCGTAAGTGAAAAGTAGAACCCAAATCGCGGCGGCAACGAACAGGAGACAATCAGTAACCTGTTAGTTGCCACCGCCTTGCTGGCCCGCTAGATGCTGGTAAATACACCGGCTGACCCCGAAACACGGCAAACACGAAGGTAAGTCATTTCACGGGCGTTTACACCGAATGTACGGTGGTAGCCAACCGCCTGGTTGGCTACCACCGTAGTACTAGTAAAAATACCCTACCACCGGCTCCTATCTCGCGGCGACATACTGGCTCACCTATCATGTGCTAGGAATATTGAAAGAAATGGTGATTAAAACTTACGGGCTATTTCATAATCCCAGAATAAATATATCTGTCAGATAAAAAATATCACTATCCTTTTCTCCATGCATATGAAAGAAAAGGATTTCATCATCATCAGCCTATAATAGTCCACTACTAGACGTAGGCCTCTCCTATTAACTATGCGTATAGACGCATTGTTGCAAATTCCCATAATCGCCACGCTGGTCAAGCGGGTTGGCGATCGCAGTAATGTGTCCAGTATGATGACGCTGCTGCCCATCATCATTTTTTTATCAAATAATGGTCAGTGACACTTCAATCCCTTAGTCGACTCTTACGACACCCGCAGGAGGAGTTGGGGTGGTGACAAATGTATTCTTACTGCCGTCAAGCATGATTTACTAATAGATAATATATTTTATTCATACAAAAACTGAATTACCTAGACCAGGTACTAACTTTCTGGCAGAACTAATCATTGTTAATGAGTCTCCTCGTGTTTTCTATGTGTATATGTGTTTATGTATGTGCATAGTTATTGATATATGTATATACAGGGTGCAACGGAACGACGACGATTCATCCCGCCACCGACCGCGTCTACACTTTACGAAGAACTTTCAAAATGATCTTTAAAAAAAATCCCTCAGGCTCCATACAGGGTGGAACGGAACGACGATCTTTCCCGTTACCGACCGAGTGTACCAACCATTACTATGAACTTTCAGTACGCGACCTACATCGAAATATATTTAAAAAAAAATTAACCCCTCATACAAAGTCACTCATTAATTAGAGCTTAATAGTATGGAAAAGTCAATTTTCCATGTACGTTTTCGATGTTGGTCCCTAACTGAAAGTTCATCGTAATGGTTGGTAGACTCGGTCGGTAGCGGGAAAGATCGTCGTTCCGTTCCACCTTGTATAAAGTGAGTGATTAGTTGGGCGAATTTTTATTTTGTTGTCGTTTTTTTTTAATTTTTCCAACTTTGGAATACTTTACATTTTTTCTACTCAGACTCACGAGCTCTTTCGATCCTGATAAAAGTAAAAAAGTGTCCTAAAAAAATCCATTGAGTTACTATTTTTCATACACTTTCTTCGACCGTAACTCAGTGGATGACATAAAAATGTATGGAATTCTTGGGACACTTTTTTTTTCTAGGTAAGGAGTATCTAAAGAGCTCGCGATTCTGAGTAGAAAAAATATGAAAATATCCAAATTTTGAAAATTTGGAAAAACTATATTTAGTATGAAATAGTAAATTTTCCATGTACGTTTTCGATATTGGTCCCATACTGAAAGTTCATCGTAATGGTTGGTAGACTCTGTATCGGTGGCGGGAAGGATCGTCGTCGTTCAGTTCCACCCTGTACATAATATAAATAACTATGCACATACATAAACTAATACAGGATCCTCGTTCCGTTCCATCCTGTATATAAGTGTATATTATCTATGTAATAGTTTATTAACTGCTCTCGCTCACAGTTGTTTCTCTGTTTTTGCCCAATGGTTGGCTGGTAGAGAATGCTCCATAGCATTAAGTCCGCCTTTTGTACAATTTTTTCGGTACAAAGATTGTATAAATAAAATAAATTACAGCAATCAATGATTTGGAAAGTGCTCTTAGATTTCACTCGATACGTAATGTATTGTATCGCCCTCGCACTTACATAATATATTGGAGCGAATGAGATGGCCTGCTTTACGTATCGAGAAAAACCTAACGTTACCGATACTTGCAAAGTCATGGTACGACTACTGCAAATATGAACGATGTACACAATAGCAATATTAGCAATAGCTTACATGTCATCATCATCATCATCAACCTATGATAGTCCACTGCTGGACGTAGGCCTCTTCCATTAACTATGCGTATAGACGCATTAGGAGGTAAATGCCCATAATCGCTACGCTGGGCAAGCGGATTGGCGATCGCAGTAATGTGTCCACTATGATGACGCTGCTGCCTATCAGTTACAAATTTCGTTTTTGCACGTGTCTCGTACGACGTTTTTTAGTGCAGATGGCCTTCCGATGTTTTGGACCTGACGTAAAATGACACACTTCTCGCACTAGAGCCTAAAAAGGCACAATCTGTACTAAAAAAAGTCGTGTAAAAACTTCTTTTTAACTCAGGTGATTGTCGCCCTCGAGCCCTCGAGCCCGAGTGAAAGGGCTCCAACTTACACCCTCGTCGAAAAAATTTTTTTTTTGCACTTGCATCGAAATGTACATAAGGTATTGTTATTGATACTTTATTAAACAAATATCAAGCACTAAACATCAAAAGAGTGACGTCAGATTTGTAAAAGAAGTAATTGCAACACTATTCGTATTATAGCGAAATATGTAGTTGGCGAGTAATGAATACCGATTAATTTAAAGATCAATGAGAGACGAAGTCATTTAGATAATCACATACATTACAAGTAATACGAATTGCTAGAAAGTGAAATTTCTGCGTAGTCCAAGTAAAGGTGCCATTTTATATTTTTGCTATAGAATATTATGTTTAAAGGTGCATGCAAACCAAAAGAGCATTCGCTGTTCAACCCCCCACTCTACGAAATCAACGAATCACGTTTCGTGTAACGATCGAATTTCAGATCGAACAGCAAATGCTCTTTTGATCTGCATGCACCTTTAGGTAGGTATTCCTAATCGGGTGTAAATTAATAGTATTACACGTCTTTAAAATACCGTATTATATACTTAAGGTTGCAGTGTTTGATCACGATTCCTGAATATGTAAGTATAGTTCGGGAAATATTATTTGACCGACTGTTATCTTACTTACGACCTTTTGTTTTGCGTTAACACTTACTAGACAATCAGCAGTCGAGCAGTTTTCTATTGTTAATGAATTTAATGATGCAAAACAAAAGGTCGTAAGTAAGATAAGAGTCGGTCAAATTATATTTCCCGAAATATACATAATATTATACCTAGATCCATCTACCCTTCAAGTACACTTATTGGCTTCATACATTCCACCTAGGGTTGCCAACCAAAGAACCTACACAGATTTTTGGTACATGCACATAAGAATTGCGGGACGTCACTATTAAATGAGGTCCTCCATCACATGAATTAAATAGTGTATAAAGTACAAATATTACACACACAGCCGTATAACAAGTTGTCATTGATATCATCATCATCATCATATCAGCCGAAAGACGTCCACTGCTGAACATAGGCCTCCCCCAAAGATTGCCACAATGACCGCTCTTGTGCCACCCGCATCCAGCGGACTCCTGCGATATATTTATTACAAATTAGCCTATGAGGGCCATTCCATGTGATTTCAATTAAAGAAATCGAGGGATATTTTGCTAAAGCATTGTGTGTTGTCCTACTAAATCGTTGTTTAATATAACGGACTCCCAAATTACTCTAAAACTCCGTTCCGTTTTTGTCATTTTGGCTTCGGAACCCTAAAAAAGTCGAAAATGATAACTTTTTTTTTGAAGCCCCATACATTTTAAGAAAATTTCTACTCAAATCCGGAGACAGCAAAACTTAATAAGAATAAGAATTAGGAATAATTAATTATTAAATAAAAAATATAATAAAATTAAGAGTGATACTAAAACATGTGGCCGTGTGGTGACGGCAGTAAGAATACATTAAATTTGTCACCATCCCAACTCCTCCTGCGGGTGTCGTAAGAGCCGACTAAGGGATTGAAGTGTCACTGATCATTGTTTGATAAAAGATTGATGATGGGCAGCAGCGTCATCATAGTGGACACATTACTGCGATCGCCAATCCGCTTGCCCAGCGTGGCGATTATGGGCATTTACCTCCTAATGCGTCTATACGCATAGTTAATAGGAGAGGCCTACGTCCAGCAGTGGACTATCACAGGCTGATGATGATGAATAAAACATCAAATGGCACCGTTTTGTAACTGTGCGCTCTAGAAAATCGATTTTTTTGAAAAATGATCCACCCTAACGTGCATACATAATACATAATTATAGCGGGACGGTTGACAACCCTAACCACCTCAAGTGTCCCTGTGACCTATTTCGCGACACAACCATCTACACCTATTTACCTTGTCAGCCATTTAACTTTCATTACAAAGAAAATTACACTTAACGTCTACGACAATAAGCATACTTTCCAACGAAATTCTTTTTTTATTACTTACATTGCTTTTCAATTATGAACTTTATGGCGTTCATAATAGAGGAGAATTGTTTGTCAGCCGTAAAAGCAGGTAAGTAATTATTTCATTTTCTGTAACACGTTTGTTTCAATTGTGCCATAAAAGTGACTGTGACAATGTTATCAGCTACGTGACTAATATCACAGTTTTATATTACTATTTACTGATGGTGACGGCAGAGAGAATTAATTTGTCACCATCGCTTCCTGTGGGAGTCGTGAGAGTAGTCGCTATTGAGGTAAATCCATGTAACTAGTGAAAGTGGAAATTACATCGTCGGTTTATTTATTTACGATCCAAGTTTCAGTGTTACATTATATCTACGTGCATAACTATCATTTTGATATCTCGATATAATAACAGTAAATTTGGCCTGAGGGATTGAAGTGTCACTGACCATTATTTGATAAAAGATTGATGATTGGCAGCAGCGTCATCATCACAGTGGACATACTGCGATCGCCAATACGCTTGCCCAGCGTGACGATTATGGGTATTTTCCTCCTAAGTAGCGTTTATACGTATAGTTATTAGGAGAGACCTACGTCCAGCAGTGGACTATCATAGGCTGATGACGATGATGAAAATTGGCACAATTCATAAATAAACACGATATTACACTAGTCACATATTTATTACACTCTTGTATTGAATCTGCAATCGTATACGGTAAATGATAAAGTAATAAATGTATGAGAATGATAGAACAGTACGAAAAGTCACGTGACTATTTCCATACATTATTATTATGGTCACGGTGACTTTATCGCTTATCAGACCATTTCGTGGCACCTTTTCTGTCATTTAATAATATTTTGTCTTAAAACTTATTTTTTTTCATCACTTGCTGCCTAAGCGCGCCATTGTTTGCGCGCGCAGCTGGAGTAACAGAAAAGTGAAATTCCCTAGGGAGTAATAAAAATGTACGTCATTTAATAATGTTATTTCTTAAAACTTATTTTTTTGTCGGCAAGTGTGATGAAAAACATTGTATGCATCACGGTCGGTAAGCGGAATACTAACTCGAGTCATGGAATTACTAACGAGAGTGTTAGAAGCCCGACACCGTAGGCGGAGGGCTTTTAATGACTCGAGTTAGTATTATTATTATTTTTTTATATTTTATATATTTGGGGCATCAACAGCAGTACATGAGAAATTTACAAAAACTGAGTGTACAGTAAACAAAGCCAATAAAAGATGTCCACAAAAATACAATGAACATGCAATAACAAGATATGGCCATATTCCATATATTATATGGCATTATTCATGGATATATTCCGCTTACCGACCGTGATGCATACAATGTTTTTCATCACACTTGCGGACAAAAAAATAAGTTTTAAGAGAAAATATTATTCTATGACGTACAGACATTTCTATTACTCCCTAGGGAATTCCACTTTTCTATTACTCCTGCAACGCATGCAAGCAATGGCGCGCTTAGACAGCAAGTGTGATGAAAAATTATAATGTGTGGACTTGCTGTTTTTTTGCTATATTTATTACATCTTATTTTTAAGCCGAAAAATTAAACTGAACCTTTTTAGTACAAGCTTCTTCAAAATTCGGCTGAAAACAACATTTTCAATCATAGCCAAGTTCTTTAAAGTTTCAGTTCTCTAGCAATTGCTTTAAGACACTCGGACGCCAAATGCGTTCTACAGATTTTCTCAATTTGTCACTAAGCCGATTCGCTTCGCTAGACTAACATTAAACACGCAACAAGCGTAAAATTGACCTCTTAAGGATAATATTTACACTTACTTATGGTTAGATAAGAGAGATATTATGGTGAAATCTTGACACATATCGACTTTGTACCACGGTTTCACGGTAAGGTTGTGCTTACAAATGATTGTTCATTAGGTACAGTCAAGGGCATTAATATATATACACTTCTCCATTCTGATCCCTTACAAATGTGTCTATATATTAATGCACTCGACTGTATGCTATGATGGCTGTGCTGGGAGACTTTATGCGAGATCGTATTAGAAATGAGACCATCCGCAGCAAAACTAAAGTTACCGATATAGCTCTCCGTTATACCGATATAGTAGTTGGTGTAGAAAGATACTTAAATAAATAAAAATAATCGGCCAAGTGCGAGTCGGACTTGTGTACAAAGGGTTCCGTAGCAGCAAATAGAAAAACAACAGTTAAATTATAATAATAGTTTCCTATTTAAAATAATATAGGAGATACTTTGATCAAACCAAATATCGTTTATATCGTTAAGGGTTTATTAATATCACAGATGTCATATATACCATAGATCAAGCAAACGTATCTACTTAGCGCGTCAAATGATCTCAGTGAAATCCACTGAGTTGTCCGTCTTTAATCGCAGCTTGCAGCTTTCGGGTGTCAAATTTTGTAAGTTGAAGTGAACAAAAACATTAATAATGCCTCCTTAAGTAATATTAATTGCACAACACAAAAAATATGAATACTCAAGGGCCTGAGACATATTTAAAATCATAGACAAGTAACAACTTCAGTACAAAATCTGACACGCTCGGCCGCCATACAAATGAATGAACTTGTTTCTTCTATCCAAATCTAATTCTGTGATTAATATGATACCTTTTTTTAGTTATAAAAAAATAGAGGAAGCATACCATGAGCTGCCGCTACTTTATTAACGCGCGTTTACTTTCTATTCATCCTTTTCGTACTTGCATATTGGCGCGAGCGAGCCGGATAGAAAGTCATCATCATCATCATCATCATCAGCCTATGATAGTCCACTGCTGGAAGTAGGCCTCTCCTATTAACTATGCGTATAGACGCATTAGGAGGTAAATGCCCATAATCGCCACGCTGGGCAAGCGGATTGGCGATCGCAGTAATGTGTCCACTATAATGACGCTGCTGCCCATCATCAATCTTTAATCAAATATGGTCAGTGACACTTCAATCCCTTAGTCGACTCTTACAACACCCGCAGGAGGAGTTGGGGTGGTGACAAATGTATTCTTTCTGCCGTCACCACACGGCCAAAAGATATAGAAAGAAACGGGGAGGGATAGAAAGTAAACGGGTGATAATACTTAAAGCCACGCAAGCTCACGGTACGGCTACTGAATAAAAAAAAATTAAAACATATATAATATATTTATTTAAACTTTCAGTCTATCTGCAACTACGGGTGTACCGTCATGCCCGAAACGTCAGCATAATAAACGCATGCTTAGCCAAGTTGCCAATCGCTAGCGCTTGGTAGCGTATCGTAGTTTTCCGGGTCCCTTTTAATACGCCTAATATTAATAGTCCTAATATGAATTCGCATAACGGATTTGGCATAAATAATTAAGCATAATATTGAATAGGCAAAATATTAAAATTCCATAATGCTTAATACGCATATTATTGATTATGCATAATTGAAATATGCATAACATTATTAAATATAACTTTATTCATCCTAATATGGATTAGCATAAACTTAGAAATTAAGCGAATGAGGCAGATCAGGGTAAAACCAAGACAGTAAGGTTAAGTTCAAAAGACTAATAAGCAGGAGCGACGAAGCGGAGTTGACGCCTAGCTTTCGTCGATATCTTCTACACATTCTAATGAACACGTCAGATACATTCAATTAAATAAAACATTAGGTATTTAATAATCAATTTTATTAGTAAGGAAATCACATCTTAGTACGCGCATGAGGCTTACCTGGGTGCGCCAAAGTATTTATAAAATTGCAACTTAGATTATTGGAACTCCGAAAATGTTTCTTATACAATTTAACATCATAATCATCGGTATCTAGAAGTAATCTTTGTTCATAATTATCATCACTTAGAATTATTTGTGTTCATAATGTTGTTTTTCATACATATTTTTAGTACTAACTTTTATGTTTATATAATTTTTCACTATACTTATTTTATGCTATATAATCTAATGTTATATTTATTTTTATCTGTACTGGTTTTATGTATGAATTATTTTTGTTTATAAAATATAAATATATTAAATATAAATCGTACTACTATACTGTAAACACTACCTACCTGCACAAGTCAGGTTGTGGCAGAGTACTGTACTAAACGAGTTCCCTCTATCTGGCATAACTTTTTTTGTTTTACTTAGGTCATAACAGACTTGGCATAATCTATTTTGGCATAATCTTAAGATTATGCCAAAATAGATTATGCCGCAGAGATTATGAGGCAGAAACATCACTTGGCTTAAATAACAATATTTCGTCCAAAACTATCTTGGCATATCATTATTTACGCCGAGTGTTATAAGACAGAAATTAGATTTGCATTTTTTTTGGGCAAATTTGTTGTGAGGGTGAAAATTTCTGCCGTGAGCGAGCGAAGCGAGCGAAAAAAACCTTCCGGGGCAGATCCGACTCGGATAGGTTAGGTTAGAAGACTAAGGCGGGAGCTTTGCTCCCGCCTTAGTCTTCGAGGTTATTTTTTTTTTAGCAACCTAGAAAGTACTCAGCTCAGTAACACAGTAAGTAACGTACAGAATATTACTACTACCTCGATTATATTGAGAGGTTGTAATTATCCTTCTCTGTTATACTAAAACAAACTACACCGATATTTTTATGCACATCCAGATTATGCCTCATCATAAATAGGAGCATCGAAATTATGCTGGAATAATATTCGAATAACTCGAAATCTGCCACAACGAAATATGCTAAAGTTGAGTATGCCACAACCTTACCGTTTCTGCACAAAGCCCATTATGACTAAGTACCTACATAGTTTATGTCATATAGAATTATTCATAAAAGAATTTTGCCACAACAGTGTGAACCTAATGGGAAAATGTTTATAAATAAACAATTTATTTCAAATAACTTTATGGGTATAGATTAATCTACTTGACGACTTTAGGAGGATAAAGTTTCGAAATAAAAATCGTTATGAACATTGTAGGTAGAAGTATAATTTTTAGTAAGAAAAAAAGTATGAGATAAAATTTTCGGAGTAATGATGATTATGAGTAAAAAACGGTATTAGTAAAAAAATTCGAAGAAAAAATTGTATAAGTGACAATATGGACCCGGCTTACCTACCTATTTAATATGGGCGTGTATTTTAATGATGCTTAAAATAGGATCTAGGGAACCTATTTACCTATACCATGATTTCTAAGATCACAAAACGATAACTGTATCCCGTATAAAATACACACGCCGTATTTATGAACATTATAAATTGCTATGGTAAAAATGTGTGTAATAATTAAAATAATCAATATTTACTATAAAAATATAAGTAGGTATACATGTATGTCAGTCAATAAAATATGTCAAGAGCTCTAGACCTAAACATTAACTGTTATACCTACGCACAACGCACAAGTAAAAAAAAAGTCTAAACTAGTTTTAAATTGGAAGCAATATATAGTATATAATCATATGATTAATACGTACTAATCAACAGTAACTTGGCAAAAATATTAGGTATATAGTTTCGCTTTCGCTACGCAATCTATGATCGGTCATTATTATTTTATCTATTATATTTTATACCTTTCAAAGAATGAGCATAATACTAATTGGTATACCAATTATAGTATTATGCTCATTCTAATTATTCCAAATCATCGTTATGATAGTTTACGTTATACGTAAATACATTATGCGTAATCTTTTATGCGAAATTATGCATATGCCACTTAAATAGTATGCTTAACAACGCTATGCCAATTTGAAGTATGCGTAATAAATTATGCGAATTAATACCTCCCTCCTGACTCTAGTTTTCCCTATCTGTCAATCTTGCATATTAGTGCGACAAAGACAGTTATCTGCCTTTCGCTTACGATTGACGTTTAAGCGCTAGCGATTGGCAGCTTGGCTAAGCACCCTGATATCTCAGAAACTGTTTATCATCATCATATCAGCCGAAAGACGTCCACTGCTGAAAGGCCTCCCCCAAAGATTGCCACAATGACCGGTCAAAAACTGTTCAATATAACTGTATCTTTCGTGAATTGTTTTGTTTTTTCTTTCTTTTTATTTTGCTCGAAACTACAATATCAATTTCTGCAACTTGCATTTGAAACACTAAAAAGTAAATATACCGAATCGGGGTCGCAGCAAACGGGGTTCAAGCCACGTCGTGAATGGCTAGAAACTTATTACCAACGATTTTCTGTCACGGAATCTTTCATAGAACATTTTATAGAGTTGAACGCTCTTTCAGCTACTACCCTGGTTGAGTACAAATAGTACAATGCAGCTTTTGAACCGATCTTTTAGATGTTTCCTTTATGTAAGTCCTTAGTTGTGTTTTGTATTAATTTTCTACTAAGCAGAAGCGAATGGGAACAAAATTAACATTCGACAAGGTCTTCAAGGTCTTGGAATAGGCATGATGAATGTAAAGCCGTTTTGCCTCTTAGAAATGGTCAAAGACGCTTAGCCTTATATAACAGATTGCATATAGCTACCCGAGAAAATTCGACCAGTGTCTGCAGGGCCGGATTTAGAGGTTGAGAGGCTTCGGGGCAACAAAGGAGTGGAGGCCCCCTGGCCCCTAATTATTTTCCAAATAAAGTACCTAGACAATTTTTTTTCAGTCACGTTTTTCAATAAATCTTTTTTTGTGGAAACAAGTATAGATAGATATTTTATTATTTAACAAACATATAAATATAATCGGAAACGAGAATTATCTGAAATTTAATTTTATCGTTGACGAACGAAATCTTCCGAACTTTTTTCGCCGAAAAATCGTTGATGATTTCACTGAAATCTAGTTCCCGGAGTAGATCACTTTCAATACTAAAAAAAATACTAGTGTTTACTAGTTGGAATTTGATTTTTTTTTCGAAATCTCTACGGTGGGGGCCCGTCTTTCGTGGAGGCCCCGGAGATGTAGCCCCGGTTGCCCCCCCCTAAATCCGGCCCTGAATGTCTGCTAAGCTGGAGTGACCGAGTGGTTTCACTGAAGCTGGTATAGCTGGCAATGGTAAGCTTCGGCTTTATTTGGTATATGACATTTAATACATATTATTATTATAAATTAATTATTTAATTCGAACAATTTCTTTTGGTGGCAGTTATAAGACACCGTGTTTTATTTCTTTAAATTATGAAATAATTATAAATATTCTGACGTTTAGAGACTTTACATCTCTTGTTATTTTATTATTTCATATTTATTTAAATTAAATTTAATGTTTTAATGCATGTTAATTGTAAGATGTACCATGATTGTTTGAAAAAACAAATCCCGCCAAGTTTCTTACCGGTTCTTCTTGGGTCAGAGGTGTAGGGTTAGAACCGGATGTAGTTTTAATTTTATGTGTGACTTAGACCATTGAAAAGAGTTTGTTTCTATACCAATTTGAATAAAGAATCGTTTGACTTTGACTATCTTATAACTTATACCCACGGGCGTGACAAAAATAGATTTTTCTTAACTAGTGCGAAAAAACGAACTTTCCGCACGCTACGCGCGCGGAAATTTTTCTTTTTGACGCATTTGTTATGAAAAAATCGTGTAAGGGACACATGCAAAAACTTTTTTCTAGTTAGGAAATGTACTATTATTGTAAAAAAAACTGCTGCAATGTCAATATCCAGGGAGGAACTAAAGAAACAAGTTTATATGGAAAAGGGCCGCTCCCGTTTTGTCTTAATAGCAAACACACGCCCAGAAATGAAGAGGTCAAATTGGGATTGACACAATTTTCTGTTGTCACGCTCGCTGCTAACACCGTGTTAACGTGTCAGTTCTTATTTCGCTCGTTATATTATGCTATAACTATACCTCGATATTTTTCTAGCAGGAACGAGAGATTGTCGAAATTAAATATCGACATAACTGTTATCGATGAGTACATCCTGCTTACATAAAAATACTAACTTCGTAAAAACAGGTAACCAAGAAATACATGATCTACCTAGGCGTTATTTTGAATATCTAATACTTCATATTAATTCTTTTCTATGGCTTTAGACGATATAATATTATTAGTCTTTGTTATAATATGAGAAAAATAATGTATCATTTTGGTATAATTTGCATTGTTGTAATTTACCTCTAAGCTACGGCACAATATTATTTATCAAATTTATTTATCGACTACAATAAGACTTATCGATAATAGTTTCGATGTTTAATTTTGTCAATCTCTCGTTCCTGCTACAAAAATATCGAGGTATAGCTATAACATAACAAGTTGTATCTGCATCCAAGTTTTTGTGGTATAGGTAATGTACCGAGGAGATCCAAGGTATAGTTTACGCCTTATTTACTCAATTTGAAATACATTATTCTTCGTAACACTATTTTATAAATAAGTTCTCATGGAAACATCGTCATTGAGAACTTACTTTTAAATTTTCATGAAAATTCTTTGAAATTTCCGAGTATATTCCCGCAATTTCGAGAATATTCTGCAACGAATTAATAAGTTTACTTGAATAAAGAATAGTTAAAAAAACTTGTACATTGCTAGTAGAGTCCCTACTCTTAGGTTAGAATAGCGAATGCTCGTTTGGTCCCCCTTATAAACGCTAGCCGCTAATAATTGTTGTCCGTTATGCTCTTATGGACACATTGTTAAGACCGAAAGGGACAAACAATTATTAGCGGCTTGTTAAGTTGTTGTTTATGAATAAGGGGGATAGTTATTATGTCTCACGAATGGGTAGGTAGGTGGGATCCACTTACCTGTAAGTGTTTACAAGGAATCGGCAAGGAGCTTTCATCGGTCAGTTACAACATGTAATTTCCACGAGCTAAAGAAGAAAATAAAACGAGCAAAAGCCTCCGATTATTCGACTATAGTTATAAATATGGCAATCCCAAAGGACGTATTTCATGGATCAAGTAAATATTGGCACGGGCTCTGAATGGACGGCATGTTTGCGATACGCTAGACGAAGGTTGATGTAAATCTAGCCTCCACTAAATTTGCACCAAATTAAAGGTTAAATCGGGGTAAAGGTTGTAATATTTACTCGATAGAGCCCCAAATTATTGACATTTGCAATCATAAAGTGACAGGCTGATGGGTGAATTCGTGTAACTGTAATGAAAGTGACCATTTTGATAGTCTGTTTACTTACTAACACTCTAAGTGTAGTACACTATGTCTAGATAAGTATTATTTTGTTATCTCTATGTAATCCGCTGGTATGGAGTCCGCTGGATGCGGGTGGCACCGGTCATTGTGGCAATCTTTAGGGGAGGCCTATGTTCAACAGCGGACGTCTTTCGGCTGATATGATGATGATCACTACAATATGCAATTTCAAGTTGTCTTCAATTTGATGATAAAGTCCTGTTATTTAAGTGTTTTGACAGCAAATGGCTCTAGAGAGACGAACAGGGCAGTAAAGCAGATTTAGGTGGACTTCAAACTTAGAACTGTCATTTTAAACATACTTGGGACGTTATCTCGGGGTCCGATGCGTAAGCCCGTCTTTATCTTAATAATTCACGAAGCATTTAGTTTTAATGTCATGGGCACTGGTCTCACCGCGAGCTACTAAGCTATGAACTAGCAGCTATAAACACGAAGACAAGATACGCACCTGCGACCATATAAGCTCAAAAATGCCTCCAAAAACAATTGTTCAGTTGTGCTAAGATGGGTAGGACATTTTTCTTAACACCGCGCATATTTCGGCGCAATATCTTTGACAAATGTTTATAGAATACAGCCAATCAAAACTTTGATGGACCAATCACAACTATTTTATTATACGGCGGTTTGAGTTTTTATTGGTTGACATTGAAATTCATTACCGTGATGCATTGAAGAGGGAAGGTGACACTTGTCAACTAAATTTCTGGACCGTTTTTGAAAACCAATTTAGTATGGCGTGTGGCTTCTATGATTAATTTGTTCGTAGATATGCACTCACGTGTCGATACTCGCCCAGCTATAACCGCCGGGCGAGTATCGCCGTGTCTCTTTTTACACGGGAGTGCGTATCTTTTGTTCGTGTTTAGGTATAGCCCATAGTTCATAGCTTAGTAGCTCGCGGTGAGACCAGTGCCTGGAGAACAGGAGAACTATCCGGGCCCGGTCTGAACCATCCATCAACAATTTCAATTGATTTAATCTCAAACAATACAATGATTGTGTCAGAAATTCGATCAAAGTTTTACTCGATACCTACGAACAAATAAAACATGGAAGCCGCACGCCATACTGAATTGCATTTCAGACACGGTCCTGAATTTTAGTTGACAAGTGTCACCCCCTCTTCAATTCATCTCGGTAATGAATTTCAATATCAACCTATGAAAACTTCAACCACCAATTAAATATAGTTGTCATTGGTTTATCAAAGTTTTGATTGGCTATATTCTATAAACATATATCAAAATGTTGCCCCGAAATATGCGCTGTGTTAGGGACTTATCACACTTGCGATTTACAAGCGAGGCGAAAGCGAAGCGAGCGCGCAGCGTGTTCGTCGCGTGCCCGCAACCAATTCGCCGCGATGGTGTCGCGATTACGCCGCGACCGCGTGACGAATACGCCGCGACTGAGCACCGAGTTTGCTGCGTCAAGAGTTGGTATCCATTATGTAATAATAAATCTTATTAGTGACTGTTGTGAGCGATTTACTGACGGCTGCACAGCGTATTCGTTACGCGATCGCGGCCAAATCGCAACGCACTCGCGGCGAATTGGTTACGGGCTCGCAACGATCACGCTGCACGCTCGCTTCGCTTTCGCCTCGCTTGTAAATCGCAAGTGTGATAAGGCCCTTAAGGAAAGCGCTATATCCTACCCATCTTGGCACAATTGAACAATTGGTTTTGGGGGCATTTTTGAGCTGGCGTTAGACGTCCATATTATATAATTATGGTCGCAGCTCGATACGTAAAGCAGGCCAATACATTGGGCGTTTTCAGAAAACGTTGTTGAAAACACTTTGTATATTTAATTTGGACAAGTTTAGGCTTATTCGACTCAGAATCACGAGCTCTTTCGATTCTGTTAGGAGAAAAAATATGTCCCATAATTTTCATACAGCTTTCCATTACGCTACCGCCTTTGAACATCAATGAAAAAACGGTATTGTAATGGAAAGAACATTTTCGGGCCATTTTATTCCTATTTGAATCGAAAGAGCTAGTGATCCTGAGTAGAACAAGCTCAAATTTGTCCGAATTAAATAACAAAGTGATAATAATATATATCAACAACGGTTTGGGCTTGTCCATTAATCACGTCATACGATTTTAGCCTATTTTAGACCCCTCCATCCCCCATGGTGATATTCGGTGATATTTTCAGGAAACCCCTAGCCAATATGACGTGTAATTTATTGCCAACGAAAGTAGTCATTTTAACAAAACTTGAATTTACATACGTACTTTATTAAGCACACGTGATGGTAAAAAAACTTGTTTTGCCAACTATAGGTAAATGTCCGCGAAGTTTTAAAACTCAGTTCAGGGTTTGACATCTTGTTATATTAAAGTGTTTTTAAAAACAAGTAAAGTTTCTTTTTTTTACTAGCTATACTGCTGTTCAGAAGAAAGTAACAAAAAATTACACGTGATTTGCCCGATGACCCCCTCCCCTATGGTGATAATTGGTGATTTTTTTTACCCCCCCATACCCCCTATACAATATGACGTGATTAATGGACAAGAACTTTCTGAAAACGCCCAATTACGTATCGAGTAAAACCTAATGTATGTATGTATCCTTTACTTTCAAACTCATGGTGTCATGGTACTTCTACTGAATGGTGAAGGTCCTAGTAGAACATAAGGATTCAATAATAATAAGGAAAATAATTGCAACGAATGAAACAAAGGAACTACGACACGTTTTCATGCGGAAATGATTGTATTGTGCTCTAAAACTCCTCTAGTTGTCTTTTGTTCTTGTTTACAACCGCGTGTGTGAAACAAAACACTTGTGCTAGACACTGAATTTTATTATTTCATATTATTTTATATTTATGTAGGAAGAACTACAAAATTCTATGACGCGGAAATATAATATGGAGTTGAAATTACCATATTTTTTTATCAAGTACCATTAAACACCTTGGGAATGTCAGCCTCTGCAGCCTAGTTGGTAGTGACCCTGCCTACGAAGCTGGAGGTTTCGGGTTCGAATCCCGGCGAGGGCTTTATTTGTGTATTTATTTATCACAAATATTTGTTCCTTGGTCATGGCTGTCTATGTATGTATTTAAGTATCTATTATGTATCTATCTATTATATGTATATATCGTCGCCTGGTACCCAAATCACAAGCTTTAATTGAGCTTACCGTTAGACTAGGTCGATTTGTGTAAGATGTCCCAAGATATTTATTTATTTATGTGCGAAAAAATCTTAATTTTTTTCGCGCTTGTATCGTAATGTACTTATAGTAGCTTGTGTGAAATCAGTTTTCTGCTGCAGTTAATAATGGTAACCCTGGCAATCCAAAAAGCGACAATATACAGGGTGTTTTTTATATTTCCGTTGAATTGTACAGGATACTTGGGACATTAATAGAAATTGCCTGGAAGTGAACTTAATAGGAATCTAAATCTATCAGTACTATTACCTATTACTTTACCAGTAATACCTTTGCCGTGTGGTGACGGCAGTAAGAATACATTTGTCACCACCCCAACTCCTCCTGTGGGTGTCGTAAGAGTCGGCTAAGAGATTGAAGTGTCACTGACCATTATTTCGACGACAGCAAAGAATAAACGGACAAATGCAATTTTACCGAAATTCACTTTTTTGTTTAAATAACCTTATAATAACGTCTTTTATGTTGCATTTTATTTTCAGCACGATATTCGCATTATTCAAGATTTTTTCGGAAGTATTTCAAGACATCTTCATGTAGGTTTTAAAACAATTCGAAGTAGAAACGGTTATAGCAAGTTGTCCGTTTATTCATTGGAGTAGGTACCTTATATTGACAAAAATGTAAACAAAGATATCAGTCAGGGGTCGCGTTTGTCATTGGGTAGTTTTTGCGAGATTCCATTACTAATTACTAAGATATTATTGTGATTAAAGGTCGCTTGTAACAACGAATTTACTTGAAATAATCAAACATGAGCAGTAGAAATAATTTGTTATTAAAATTAGCACAAAACCATAAAATTAGTGATATCAGTAAAAGTGAAGAAGACCTTACAAAATTGTTACGAAATTCGACTGAAGAAGGCGCAAGTACAGGTAACAATTATTCTCTTTTATATTTCTGTAATTTAGCCTGATGTTTTTTTTACTTTTCGTCTTATTTAAAGCAAAGTTAGTTCCAACGTCATTTTAGGTTAGTTAACAGCGCATTAGGCGGATATATTATGGCAGTTAGCTTTTTGTACGTAGTACGATTTATGAAACGCAATTTGATTTTCCCATGTATAGGGAGATAAATGGCAGTTATCCTCGTCTATAGTTACTGTTATCCAGCGTAGATAAAGACATCTACGTTATTTCCATAAATACATACATTTTTCAATGATCAAACGAACTTACCTTAAGTGAAGTTCGATCTTAATTATCCTGTCTTCGCCGAAGAGATTTAATCTTTGACTATGTAGTAGTAGCCCTGCTACGCCGCAAACCAGTCGCACAAGTTTTTTAGAGCTAGAAAGAGAGAAAAAAAAAACCAACGCTTTCCCTCTCCACAAACATCCCACCATCATCCAGAGACCCAGGCCACGCTGGTAAACTGGCAGCTCATTTATTTCAGAGTAAACAAGAGGTGTATATTTTTAGACAGCAACATTGAGCTGAGGGTAAGTGAAGAAAAAAGAAAACTCGGGTAGGGTGGGATCTTAAATCTCTTCGGCGAAGACAGGATAATTAAGATCGAACTTCACTTAAGGTAAGTTCGTTTGATCATTGAATTATCCTGTCTTCGCCTTCGAGATTTAATCTTTGACTATGTAGATGTTCAGAGCATGATCAATGTTGCTGGAAAAAATAAAGAAAGGTGAAGATATCATACAATTTAAAACAATGTCTTTGATTTTGACAATCATTTTATTTCACAGTAAAAATTAGAAATAATGGACCCGTATAATTGAACATCAATCACTGTATTATACTACATGATCAAGTAAATTCTGTCTGGAATTTATAATAGGCCTATTATAAAAATTAGCGAATACAGCTGATTGCGCAGTCCAACCAGCTGTCTTCCTAATTACGTCTACACTTAGACCAGCCCTCGAGGCAGCGGATGTCGAAGCGTGTCTTGTGCTGTGAGCAGAGAAAATTGAAATGTCGACTCCGCTATCACTTAATGTCTGTTTTAACCATCGTCCAATGGTCTGGGAAGTAGCGGACCTGTGAGGTTTTTTGAAAGTCAGTATGATACGATCATCAGCACTAGACCTCAGACTAGATGTAACTAAAATATATTTTTGTAGCGTCAAGGCTGGGCAAATCCCAGGTCGGGTGCGAAAAAATGGTAAGTTTAATATAGGTTGAGCTTTTCCGACTGAGGAAGTTTTGATTAAATCTGATATTGTTATGATTATATGTTCATTAAAAATTTTCATGTTTGAAAGTTTTATGAGAGACAATGTTTGTGTCCTGTGTCCTGTACTTAGAGCCAAAAGCATTACTAATTTTTTTGATAACATTTCTAAATTAATTGAATCGTTTTCTAATGTATCCAAATAATCTAAAACAACAGTGGGATCCCATGTGAAATCATAACGCGGAAACACTGGCTTTAATCGAAAAATCCCCTTAAAGTAACGTTTTAAATTTGAATCATCACTTAAGTTATTTACTGATATTAAGGATATTGCAGAACGGTGGTTATTCAACGTTCCATATGAAGAACCTTTTTCTAAACATTCCGAAAGAAATTCCAATAGAAATGACGTATCAAAACAATAACAATCAATATTTTTTGAATTGCAAAATTTCCACCATAATTTGATACTTGATGCATACTGAGATCTGGTGTTTTCAGAAATAGAAGCAATCATAACATCTAAGGCCGATTCTGGTACACCTTTCCTACGGAATCCCTCCCGGATAACACACACGCTGCCAGGGAAAGGTGGCGATGCAACGGGTGTGTTGATCTGAAAGGAGAGGATAACAAATATTCACTTGGCGGAAATATCAAAATTTCGTGAATACATAATGATTTAAAGAACGGATACCAAGGCTGTGATACCCAGTAAGGGACAACTACGATGCCTGTTGCTTTATCTGATACTATTTTATTTAAAACTTTTAAAATCAAGGCAAATGGTGGAAATGCGTAAAAATAGAAAGATGACCAATTAATTGTAAACGCGTCGATATCATACGCGTTTGGGTCTCTCTTCCATGACATATATAAATGACACTTTGTATTAATCCGAGAGGCGAACAGGTCTATGTCAGGTGGACCAAAGTAATCAACAATTTTCTTAAATTCTTGTGAACGCAATTCCCATTCCGTGTCGATATTTATTTTTCTTGATTCACTATCGGCCTCAACATTTAAAGCGGACCGAATATACGAAGCATACAAAAATATATTTCTAGCTTCGCACCAGTTCCAAATCATTTTAGTAACCTCATTTAAGTGTGGGTACTGGACCCCGCCCATCCTATTAATATAAGAAATGGCGGTTGTGTTATCCACCCGCAAGAGGATATCACAATCCCTTTTCTTATTCGCAAAAGACTTGAGTCCAAGGTAAACTGCTAGCAGTTCCAAATAATTTATATGATAGGTTCTTTCATAAGATGACCAGAAACCTCCTGTTTTTTCATTCTCACAGGCTGAGCCCCAACCTGTGGTCAAAGCATCGGTATAAATTTCAGTAATATAATTTTGATTCCTGATTGGATTTACAATAGTCATAATATTGGATTTCCACCAATTAAGGTCTTCATATAAATTATCTGACACGCTCATGAAACCTTCATAATTATCATTATTTTTTAGTAAGGCTAAATACTTGGCTCTTTCTAAAGACTTCGTGTGTAGCCAACCATAAACAATTGCTGGGCATGCCGCAGTAAGACAACCTAGAAAACGCGCAAACTCCCGAATTCTAATTCTATTTATATTTAGTAAATACGATGTTTGTTGCAAAATCCTTTCTCTTTTAGAATGTGGCAACTCCAACGTCATCGTCTCAGAATTCAATATAAATCCTAAAAACTTACAAGTCATTTGGGGGACCAAGTTACTTTTTTCGTAATTTATGACGAAACCCAACTCTGTTAAACATTTAATTGTAGTTTTCGCATTTTCTAGACAGTCTTCAACTGAATTTCCCAAACACAAAATATCGTCTAAATATCTAACGGATACCAGACCCTGGGATCGCAGATGCGCAGCGACCGGTTGTAAAATTTTAGTAAATATGCACGGTGCTGAGCACAGACCTTGGGGAAGGGCAATAAATTCAAATAAATCGTTTTCTACGTAAAAACGCAAGAACTTTGTATGTTTTTCGAGTATGGGTACCAAAAAATATGCATCCTTGAGATCTAAATTGATCATATGGCAGCCTTTTGTCATAAGTTTAATGGCTGTTCGGATGTCTTCCATCTTGAAATGTTCCTTGTAAATAAACTTATTAAGTGTTTTTAAATTTAGAATAAAGCGTTTACTGCCATCGCTCTTTGGACCAAAAAAAATATCGGAAATAAATTGCCCTTCCTTTGGTTTACAACGCCTGATAGCTTTCATTTGTAACAAATGGTTTATTTCATTTCTAATTTCAATTAATTCAACAGGACTGAAAGAGCGTCGAGGATAATCCTCGGGATTTTGATTAGGCTTTGCAGCAAATGGTATCTCGTATCCTGACACAGTTCTTATAATAAATTCGTCATCAGTTATTGATCGCCACTGCTTAAGAAAAAACTTCAACCGACCGGAATGTACCTGAGGTAGCGCCACTACGTCTGACGATTGGTCGCGGTGCTGGTGCTCTGAGCCGGAGGAGGCGGGCGGCGCGCTGGCGCCGGCGGAGGATGCGGCGCCGCTAGCCGGCGGCGTGGTGGCGGTGCTGGAGCCGCTCGCCAGCGGTTCGGGTATTGGTACGGGTAGGGCTGAGCTGGTGCTAGTCTCGGCCCACCGCCTCGGTAATATCGGTATGTTTGGCCGCCTCGTTGCTGCCTGGCTCCTCGGGACGATGGGCCTCTCACGTTTAAATTTGAATTAGCAGAAGACGAAGCCTGCATTAATTGTCCTGTTTTCTTCAGGCCTCGTGAATCTTTTACAAGGTCTCCCAACTTTTCACCGAATAAAAAAGTATCTCTCTTCCTGCTCTTTAAAGAATCCGTGAGAGATTTGTCGATTAAGGGCAAAATCACGGAGCGGCGAGTGTCAGTCTCAGCGTAGTGGGAATCAGATAGCAGCATTCCTGCGTCGTTTAAGGTTCGTATGATATCAGGAATATCAGGAGTCTTTTTTAAGAGGCCTGTCAAGGCTTTTCCTAACGCTGAAATAGCTTTGCCGAGCTGATCTTGCTTGGTTAGCAACCTCTTATCTCTCTGCTTGCAGACATCGGCTAACATAGCCGCTATCTCTGGGTTTAGAGCTGGACTCTTTGCCAATGTTACATTGTCAGGAAAGGGATACTTTTTAATGAGTTCTTCTTTAGTTTCTTTTTTGAGGCCCTCTAATAATATTTTTTGAAACCTTAACGCTAAATCAGCTTGCAAACTTTCTCCAAATTCAATGGGATCTTGGTCTACATCCCCTAATTCTCGTAAGAGATTCGGATCAAATTCATCAACCGGGGCACTGTCAATAATATCCCCATCTGTAATGGAGCGGGGGCTTAGGCCAGCCGTTGTCTCGGTCATTACACTATACTCTTCGAAATTATTATCTTCTGTATTGACCAATGTCTCGCTAATCATGGGCAACGGAGGGCTAACATATAAATCCTCATCATATTCGAGATGTTCTGGAATTGTAAAAACAGGAAAAAGATATTATTCCATTTTTTTTTTTTTTTTTTTTTTTTAGGGTAGTTCAAGATTAAATTAAACTAGAAATTGGCGGTACAAACGAAATTACATTTGTAATAAAGCCAAAAAAAAAAACGACTTATTTCTTGTTTTAAGTCGTAGCAATTATTATCACATATGTATATTTTTATTATCTCGAGATTATTTTTATTAAAACACATATCTTTTTGTATTACGGAAGATTTCTTATTATCGCTTTAAAATATCACCCAATGAATGCAAAGGGCATCTCAGTATTAGGCAAATGCATATCCGAAGAATACAACGGATTATAAAATATCGCCCGATGAATGCATGGGACGTCTCAAATATTTAGTAAATGTTTGTATCCGAAGAATACTACGGATAAGGAACTTCCTGGCTGTTTTAATTATATACAATGTCGTCCGTTGAATCCAACGGATTTAGGAAATATTTAATAAATATCGCCCGTTGAATGCAAGGAGCGTTTCGATGTTTTTATCCAAAAAATAAGACTAATCAGTAAAATATAATTTGGAATGAATTTCAATAGAAAGAAATTACCTTCATTTTGTACATCATCCTTTGAGGGTAGCGCTAACGTCAGCGCAGCATCATGTAAATCAGCATTCCGTTGTCTTTTTGATAAAATTTTTTGCTCATACATTTCGATCTTTCTTCGCCACCTCTCTTCGCGAGACTCACTTTTTTTAGTTTCATCATGTGTCCGTTTCGACATGGTGGCTCCCTACAGAACTTAAAATATTAATTGTACTTTTTGGAAACCTGTGCGAACGCCGCGCGCGCACGGACAAGAATGAGCTGCCAGTTTACCAGCGTGGCCTGGGTCTCTGGATGATGGTGGGATGTTTGTGGAGAGGGAAAGCGTTGGTTTTTTTTTTCTCTCTCTTTCTAGCTCTAAAAAACTTGTGCGACTGGTTTGCGGCGTAGCAGGGCTACTACTACATAGTCAAAGATTAAATCTCGAAGGCGAAGACAGGATAATTTAAAAATTACAACGAATCACTAACTTTGTATTACTTTTTTCAAGCATTGTGCTAAATTAGATGAAAATCGGTTCATTATTTTAAAAAAAACACGGTTTTTCCTTAAAACACCTGTGGTATAAAATTGCAGTTCTGTAGATAACCGTTTATTCTTTGCTGCCGTCGATTTGATAAAAGGTTGATGACGGGCAGCAGCGTCATCATAGTGGGCACATTACTGCGATCGCCAATCCGCTTACCCAGCGTGGCGATTATGGGCATTTACCTCCTAATGTGTTTGTATGCATAGTTAATAGGAGAGGCCTACTTCCAGCAGTGGACTATCATAGGCTGCTGATGATGATGAGTAATACCTGGGTATGTACAGTCAGCTGCAGAGATAAGTAGACCCCCTTGCATACAAATTTGTATGTGTCGTAGGATGATTTGATTCTTAGAATCTTCGCGAAAATCCTAGGTTGATACTTCGAATCTTCGCAAAAATCCTAGGGGTTTTGCAAACATACCTAACCTAACCTAACCTATTATCCGCGTTTTCGCAAAACCCCTAGGATTTTCGCGAAGATTCGAAGTATCAAATCATCCTACGACATATGCAAGGGGGTCTACTTATCTCTGCAGCTGACTGTACGTATGCATGTATTGTGTGTGTGACAATTCGATGAACGGCGGTAATATCAT
>JALPQI010005056.1:0-29797 GCA_025490895.1 Thaumatotibia leucotreta | reverse complement strand
GGTCACCCATTCGCAGAACATGCCCACACCATCTGAGCTGACGCTGCATCAGCAACGCCTCCATGCCGTGCATTCCGGACCGGCGAAGAACCTCAGAGTTGGGGACGCGGTCCTGCCATTTAATCTTAAGTATCGATCTCAGACATCGCAAATGGTGTCTTATTTTTTAATGTTTGGTTTATAGAGGCACCATGTCTCAGAGCCATATAAAAGGACGGGGATGACTAGAGCTTTAAAGACGGAGATCTTTGTGACTAGTTTGAGATCATGGGACTTCCACACACGATCAGTAAGTCGTCCGAAATTGGCAGCGGCACTAGCGATGCGCGATGGTATCTCTGAAACCAAGGTGTTGTCACATCGGATAGTGCTTCCAAGATACTTAAAGTGGCTAACTTCCGCTAGTGGTTTCTCATCTAGATTCAGGTCTCTTGGGTCAGCTTGAAAGCCTCGCTGTGGTTGTTTGAGAATTTGCGTCTTAGAAGCACTTATGACTAATCCGAATAGTTGACAAGAGCGATTCAAGGCGTCAACGTAGCTCTGGAGGTGTGCCATACTATCGGACATGAAGCATACGTCATCAGCGTACAATATCTCCAATATAGAGATTCTTTGTACTTTTGACTTAGCCCGAAACCTTGATATGTCAAAAACCCCTTTTTCACTCCGAACATTCAGCTGTATTTGGTCACTGCAACCTTTCAGTGCGTCTCTCATTACCACAGAGAAGTATATGGCGAAGAGTGTGGGTGCC
This sequence comes from Thaumatotibia leucotreta, assembly GCA_025490895.1. Taxonomy (NCBI): domain Eukaryota; kingdom Metazoa; phylum Arthropoda; class Insecta; order Lepidoptera; family Tortricidae; genus Thaumatotibia; species Thaumatotibia leucotreta. Next base: position 29,043 of record JALPQI010005056.1, on the reverse strand, counting down.
ATGACACATCCCTGCTTCACTCCGCTAGTGATCTGGATTTCCTCAGAAAGTTCACTTTCGTGTTGAACCTGTGCCTTCATACCAACATGGAACTGGCGAATGAGGTTTACGAACTTCTTTGGATATCCAGATTTTTGCAAGACAAGCCAGAGAGCCTCGCGAGGAACTCTGTCAAAAGCTTTCTCTAAGTCCACAAAGCACATGTAGAGAGGCCGTTGATGTTCAAGGCTTTTTTCTTGCAGTAGCCTTACAACAGCGATGGCGTCAATAGTGGGTACTATGCTGCTGGGCCGAAATCCGCATTGACTTTCAGGGAGGTGTTGTTCGGCTACCTCGCTTAGGCGGGTGTTAATAATGTGTGCGAGGATTTTACCGGCACTGGAAAGAAGCGATATACCCCGGTAAGAACTGCAATCGGAGACATCACCTTTCCCTTTGTACAGCTTACAAATTACCGAATTCCTCCAGCTCTGAGGCACTTCTTCAGTATTCCACACTCTTAGGACAAGATGAAACAGTCTTTTTAAAATACATTGTCCACTATACTTGTGCACTTTAGCTGGTAGCTGGTCCATTCCTGGTGATTTCGAGTTTTTAAGACGCTTAACTGCCTCTACGAACTCCTCCAAAGTCGGCGGCTCATCAAGATTTTGGCAGACTGGTAGTTCCTCAAGCGCATCTTATAAGACAGGTCAGCACTAAGCGCATCAGGGTTCAAAGCATCATCGAAGTGTTCCGCCCATCGCTTTAATACGGCGTTTTTATCCGACACTCGGTGCTGACCGTCTTTCGAGTACATTGGAGCTGCTTTCCTTACACGTGGCCCGAAAATTGCTTTTATGCCTTCGAAGAACATCCCAGTCTGATGAGTATCTGCGCAGTGCTGTAATTATGCAGCTTTCTCTTTCCACCACTTATCTTTGAGTTCGCGAACTTTTGATCTTAAATTATGCTGAGCCTCTCTTCTGCCATCCACGGACTTTGAGTTGAGTTCATGCCGATACCTTTGAACGAGCGATCTGAGGCTGTTATCAGATGCGTCAAACCAGTCCTGATCTCTGTTTTGCGGTTTGCCAATAGTACTCAGAGCACAGGCATGAAGGTTCTTTGCAAAAGATTTCCACTCTTCTTCCGTTGTTGATAATTCCGCCTCCAGGAAATTCACAGCGAAAGCTGAATCCAGCGTCTTGCCCAGTTCTGATGAGGTTATGAGTCTAGAGAAGGCCAGTTTAGCTGGATGTTTGTGAGGTGCACGCCGTGGAGCTTTAAACTTTAATTAAATCTTCGACCTGATAAGACGATGGTCAGTCCAGCCCAGCGCCCCACGCATCGCTCTAGTTATGAGAACGTCGCGCAGGTGTCGACGTCTTTACGGTGGACGATGACGTAGTCTAGGAGATGTCTTATATTTGTCAGCAAGGCGAAAGAAAGTGTTAGTGATACCAAGACTGAATTAGGCACACAGCGATAAGAGAAGCGATCCATTATCGTTGCACTTCCCGACACCATGTTTGCCGATAACACCGCCCCAGAGATCACAATCCGTGCCAACGCGTGCATTAAAATCTCCCAGCAAAATTATCTTGTCTTGTTTAGGAACACCTCGAAGAGTCTGACGAAGCTGCTCGTAAAACGCCTCCTTATCCTCTTCCGGTGAGGGCAAGGTTGGAGCGTAAGCGCTAATCAGGTGGGCGTATTTGTTGTTCGCAATTTGTAGGCGAAGAGTCATGAGGCGGTCATTGATACCCTTAGGTAGATTACTCAGATCTCTCGCTATGCTGTTGCGTATAGCAAAACCCACGCCATTGCCCGCCCTCTCACCGGTAGGACGTCCGCTCCAGTAGTATGTATAGCCGCCCAGTTGTTCGCATAGTTCTCCACAATCGCTCAGGTGGGTTTCGCTAATTGCAGCAATATCAATTTTATATCTAGCCAATTCTCTTGCTATAAGAGCCGTTTTCCGCTCTGGACATAAGTTTTGGTCACTGTCTAGTAGAGTCCGTGTCCAGGCCATGACATAGCCACGTGGCTATGTAAAACTGTCTATTGGTTTGAGTGGTTTTGATTAGCTTAATTGTCTTTCGACCGCATTTATCGATGCCCAAGCGCCCGCGGTTAAGCACATAGGTTATGGTGAGGCAGACTATGTTTGGGCCACCTTTTCTAGACCCCTCCTCTGTGCAGAGGAAAGCAGAGCGATCCTAAACAGGGCTGCTTTGTCGCCAGTCGTACTGCCGAACCCAGAGTCCCACCTCGGTCGACTCCGGGAGCGACCACTCTCTCCTGGCCGCCTACGTGCAGAGTGCTAACTAGAGCCTCGGTACATCGATACGTCGACCCCACCGCCAACACCCCATCGCCGTAGGGCTTTTAGAGGCTCGAATCCGGAAACGTAAGCGAGGGTCATCTGCGCGTGAACTTATTTATAGTGAACAAGCAGTTGCGCCGATGCAAGTCCACTTCACTCGTCCCAACCTCCGTGGCCCAATGGACCGGTATACCGGTACGATCGACAGAGGTTGAGATGCAGCGGGGAGGCCGTAGCCACAAGATGGATCCTGATAAACGCCCTTAGGGTTTCCGCGTTACCCTGCCAGATCGGTAGTTACTTACAAGGTCTTACCAATGTGGACTTTATGCTTATTGCTTACGGGGATCGACCGTTAACTACTCCACAGATGATCGTGGATGTAGTCCCCTTCTTTAGGTTTAGCCCACTGACGTGGTTTACCAGGGTGTGGCCGCTATGACTATAGCTTCTTGGAGCCACTAAAGAAGAGATTGCGGTGGTTAAATTAAATATGCTACGAACACACCACTGCACCAAATTATATAACGAGCATACAAATACAGGGTGGTCCAAACCTTGACGTAAAAAAATTTTTTTTAGATTCCTCACGTCATGAGCTATCAGAATATACCCCATGTAAGGTAGCCGATTTTTTGTAGTTTTAGAGTTATGAATTTTTGAATTTTTTTTTTGAGAAAATCTTTAGTGAAGAAATTTATTAATAAAAAAAAAACTATTGGGTTTTTAACTAGTTTCTTTTTGTAAAATTATTACTACAAATAAAGCATTTACTGACAAAAAAATTAGCGTCCTCACTTTGCTACAAGTAGGAAAAAAAATACCAAATTCAAAATTTTACGCTAAAAACGCATCAAAATAGCATTAATGTACGTAAATAAAAAAAATAAAACATATCCCAAGGATTTTTGGTAATCTGAAGACTGCCCTAGACCTTAAACCTTCGTAAAAGCAAAAAAAAGTGATACTTAATGATGAGGATTTTTCGGAGTAGTCGGTCAAATAAACTTAAAAAAAAGCTTCTACATTTTTAATTTAAAAATAAAGTAAAATTTCGTCTGTTTTGTTGTTCTTATCAATAAACAAAGACAGAAAATACCACGAAAACTCAATTTGTGTAGTTATTCAAGTCATTTTTTACTACTTTAAAATTTTAAGCTTTTTTAAGTTTATTAGACCGACTACTCCGAAAAATCCTCATCATTAAGTATCACTTTTTTTTTGCTTTTACGAAGGCTCAAGGTCTAGGGCGGTCTGTAGAATACGAAAATTCCTTGGGATATGTTTTTTTTTTTTTATTCACGTACATTAATGCTATTTTGATGCGTTTTTAGCGTAAAATTTTGAATTCGGTATTTTTTATCCTACTTTTATCAAAGTGAGGACGCAAATTTTTTTGTCAGTGAATGCTTTATTTGTAGTAATACTTTTCCAAAAAGAAAGTAGTTAAAAAACCCAATAGTTTTTTTTTATTAATAAATTTCTTCATTCCAGAATTTCTCAAAAAAAAATTTTGAAAAATTCATAACTCGAAAACTACAAAAAATCGGCTAGCATACATGGGGTATATTCTGATAGCTCATGACGTGAGGAATCTAAAAAAAAAATTTTGACGTCAAGGTTTGGACAAACCTGTATAATGTAATATGTCGTTAATATCTATAATACATAATAATATGTTTTCTTATCAAAACATTATCATTAGGTATTAAATACTAGACTAAGAAGTTATACCTGCCAAACGAAATATATAATTATCAAGACCATTCAATTACAATTGAAGACTGGGTTATGTATTAGGTCCTCCTCACAGTTTACTTGAGTGCGTATCTATGCTACATAATGACTGGACTATGGCCACATATTCCTGGTTTTTCGAAGTGAATCGGTTTCTTAATTTAAGATCCGTTTATGAGTGGAAAACGATCGCTCTACATCTACCGATGTCGTGGTTGCATGCTTAAGGACTTGTTTATAATTTTCATGCAGACATAACATTTAAGTGGTCCTAAAATCGTTTTATTAAAATAAATGTTAAGTACTTATTTCCAATTTACGCGTAGGTACTATAGTACATTAGGTAAATGAATAATTTTATTATTGAAATACAAAATAATAATTCTAAAACGACTCCATACCTTTTGTGTGAAATTTGCCACCGATTCTCCGCCCTCTACTGATGATAGAGGATAGGTATAGAAATATCAAGAACACATCAGCGGTTTAAATTTTGGATTTTAATTGATTTAATGCTAATATTATTGCCTAAATATTTAATTTAATTAATGTCAAGTTGACATCTTCTCTTCTACCTACCAGCAGTTTTCTTTGCTGATTTCACTTCCATAAAATAGTGACACTTTCACTTCATTGCAACAATGGAATCCATCAAGCAATCCATGGCCAAGATGTCTGCGAACTTCAAATCACAGATGGCAGAATTCCAATCCCAGATTGAAAGAAAGAAAAAACATTTATTTGTGACACAACGTAATAAACACATTAAATACAAACGAAACACGAATATAAAAAATTGAAGAAAAAAAATTGTGTAACAAAATGGTCTTCAATTCAGCATAAATTGCTGGCCTGTAAACAGTCCAGCGCTGGTCTTCCAGTGGAGCCATTTGTTGAGGGGACGGTTGGTAACATAAATTAATTGATGGCAACCCTCTTAACCTAATGTATTAATATTTGCGAACGCATCTTAACGCGTCCGCCAACCACCGACACTAAACTTGACAGCTAACGGTAGAGGGCCTACCGCGCACAGAATACAATACAAATACCAACATAATAAATTAATAATACAATAGTACATTACTACCGAGGCCGGGAAGTGACTGGTTGCCGGCCGAATATATGTAGACGGCCGAGCGAAGCGAGGCCGGATAGTATTCGGACGGCAACCCGTCACTTCATGGCCGAGGTATGTATAATGCTTTTCTCAAACATGCAATGAAATGAAACAAAAAAATGTATCTTCTTTCTAAGAAATTATAAGTCAACTACATAACTAAGTCTTTGAAACACAACAAAAGTCAAATACGACACCGACACCTCATTTTTTTTTTAAGATTGACCTGTTTGAAAATTGCATATTTTTAATTTAAAAAAGCGGTATTAGACGACGCGGTCGGTTGGGTCCAATTAATCGCATGCAGTGATCGGGGCCGACGGATCGCGCCGTATAATACTGCTTTTTAAATATTATTTTGAGTAGTTATTGTACATTTATTTTAAATGATATAATTTAAATACCTAATTATAACTGCAAAAATTTGCCATCATTTTTATTATACTAATATTACTTACATTAGTAATTATTGGCTAAAAGCCAAGATGCTAGGTCACAACCCTATGTCAAATGAAAATTAAAAAAGAGGTACTTGCCGGCCTAGGCCGGCAACGAGGTACTTCCCGGCCACTTTTTAGGCACATAACTACAACATTTCATTGCATGTTTGAGAAAACAAAATTTAATGGATAGGCTGCCGGGGTTCACAATATGAAAAAGGAAAAGTTTTTATACAGGCTGTAATCGATAAGTGTTTACGGGCCATTATTCCGTAAATATGAGACATCCGAAAACTTTTAACTGATATCGAAAGTACGTTATCCAATGAGTAAAATAACATTAATAACTTTTTCTAAATAGATGAATTCATATTAGAAATACTAAGTTAAAACGCTCCCATACATTTAGTATGACGACTTACAGCCTTAAAGAATGTCGGGTGTTGTAAGAGATAAAACTGTTTGTACTTTCTTTTGATTATTTATTTGTACGAATACATTGTAATAAAATAATAATACTACCTTTTATGAAATAATTAATCTAACATTTATTTTTAAATGAATAGTTTATTATCTTTGAATGAACGGTTACCTACTAAATGTATGGAAGGGTTTGAAGTTAATATTTGGGATATTTCTGATTTTATTTCAAAAAAGTTATTCATGTAATTTTACTCGTTCTGTAACGTACTTTCGATAGCAGTTAAAAAAATTCTGATATCTCTCATATTTACGGAATTATGGCCTGTAAACACTTATCGATTGCACCCTGTATAAGAAGATATTCAGAAATGAAATAATAATGGATGTAGGTAAATTTGGTGTAAAAAATTATAGGTGAAATGGCAATTAACACGTTCACTGCGGGACAAATCGTAGTGAACTTTAATCTGGTGCGGTTGAGATCGAATCAGCCCAAACCTAAGCTCATTTATAGTGCGGGTGAGGTCTTATAGACCTCAAATTTCAGCAGTTACTTAAAACCTTTGTACTTTTGCCTAGACAAGGATTAGGTGTTTTCTTTTTTGTGGTCTTCATTTGTCAGTAAATGTTTAAATTACACTTAGCTTCGCCCTTGGGTCTGATCTCTAGTTAAAGAAAAAATACCTAAACAATTTTTGAGGTCTGTTAGGCCTCAAAACGCACTAAATTTTATTTAAGTCTAGTGAAAGGAATGGCAGTTATCGCTAAATTATCGATAAAAAATCATCATCGCGATTCGCGTCGACCATCTTCGATACAATGTCTCAGACGCCATTTTTTACCGACTTCCAAATCTAAAAAGTAGATTATCAATTCGTTTGTATTTAATTTTTCTTTTATATCGGGTCGGGGGTCTCCTCAAATCTTAAAATCATGCGTATTATGGTTATCTATAGACATTTTTTATATTTTCATCAAAAAATCAAGCATTTTCATTCAAAACTGTCGCATTTGATGAACTGGAACTGCTGATGATTTATTTATTTAAACTTTATTGCACTAAACAGGAGTACAAAAGGCGGACTTAATGCCATAAGGCATTCTCTACCGTCCAGTCAACCATTGAGACAAACAGAAAGATAAAGTTGGTGCAGGGTCGTAAAGTAAGAAAACAAAAAAAACACTAAAATCACTAAACAGCAATAAACTAAACATACCGACGGCCCCTACGTCAGCTGTCGTAAGTTGAAAATGGCAAGTTTACAGGAGAGCACTTTAAAGTTTGAAATGTGTACGGTAGTCACATAGTTTAATGGATTGCTTTGAAAATTGGCATAATCAATAACAAAGATACTATCTTTATAGTGATATAATTACTTCTCTGATATATTTCATATTTTTGCCGGAATTACACTTACGACAGTATATGATGGAGAAGAGAATCTAAAAATTGTGGTATGTATTACTTACATCACTTTACGCCGGTGGTCATAAATGGTCAATTGGTCATTGATCGTAAGTAATACATACTACAAGATACGTTGGAATTATGCGTGTAAGTGTTGTCGTATCTGTTATTTACAACATTATTTTGCGGACACATTATAAAAACTTTTTGTTAGTTACTATATTATGCCATTTAACAAACAATCTAATAGTATTTTTATGGAACCCTGATGGAATATTTTGAGAAAATTAAGCAGGTGAACAGTTTTTTTGTATGTTTTATTATGAAAAATAGATCAGGCAAAGTGTTTTTGTACAGTTTTTGGAAAATGTCGTGTTGAATGAAGACGAGACTATGTAGTTGAGTTTGATGTAGCTTCATTGTTTGCGAGTATTGGAAACTATAAAAATAATTAAAGATGTTGTAGCTCGTAACGACTGTGCACATGAAATTCATCGAACATTTCCTGAATAGTTGCTATTCCGTTTGGCAAGGGGAGTATTATTTGTAGATTGAAGCAAAGAGTTCTCTTATAATGTAGTTCTGGTACTGGTCAACTCTTTCATGGATAAATTTAAGCAGAGGGCATTCAAGAGTTGTCCGAAAAGGCCAAGATGCTGGTTACAAAATGTGGATGACGTTTTTGCTGTAATTCCTGATAGAGTTGATGATGTGTTACTATAGTACACCAAACGAAGGAAACTCAGAGGAAAAAACTCTTGTATAAGCGAATTTTGGAATAGTTGTAGGGAATGGTGTTTTAAACCACGTACTAAAAGTACTGGTGGTTAGGGGTGGAGCTAACGGGGGGAGAAGGGTGTAAAGGTCCTTATTTTTAATTTTTCGTAAATAACTCGTAAACCGTGGCTTACAGCAAAAAACGTTCTAGCACATAAGTAATCTACATAAAATTCTCTACAAAAAAGATGTATGCAATTTTCCTCTGGGATCAATGTGTCATGAGTTAAGAAAGCAAAAAGATGGACACTAAAGAAATAAACACATTTGTTTAAGTAGGTATGGCACATACAGAATGCTCGCGAGCATTCCAAAAAAATTTAATGCTCAGTTCCTGACCATAATTAGAGTCTTTAATGTTATACAAAGGACTATGCGTCAAAATGGACCAAAAACCAACAGAGCTGGGAGTAGTGTCATTAGAAAGGTCTGTTTATGTACTTTATTTCATTCTATAGGTGCAAAGTTGAATTCCATTGGATAATTTTATATGAGTGAGGCGTTCTGCGGGCACTCTCTAATTAAATCACCGTCGTTCAGACACCATTCATCATAGTATTTACTCTGACTAAAATACAAATATTTACGTTTTGCAATGGAATTGAACATAGTGGCCATAGAATGAAATGAAATAAATGTTAATACCTATTTAATGACACCACTTTCATTTCTGTTGGTTCTTGGTCCACTGTCCATACAAATATGCCCATGGTCCTTTCCTGGATTCGGCTTGGTTTCAAAGATAATCAACATTTTTTTCGAAATAAGTTTTTCGACGGAACTCGTCATAAAACTTCTTTTTAATTACAATGATACCACAATGTGTTTTAATATTACCACACCTTTTGCCTGGCAATCAAAAAATGGGAATAAACTTGACGAAATAACTTGTCCCTAAAAAAAATATTTACATAAATCATCATCAGCCTATGATAGTCCACTGCTGGACGTAGGCCTCTCCTTTTGATTATGCGTAAACTCTCCAAAATTTTTTTGGTCTACTGAGGCTGAAAAAGCTTTCTGCACACTAAAGGAAGCACTAATATCTTCTCCTGTTTTATCATGTCCTGATTATACGCAGCCCTTTCAAGTACATACAGACGCAAGCGATTATGGCATAGGAGCTGTACTGACACAGATCATTGATGGCCAAGAGAAGGTAATAGCCTATATGAGCAAGTCGCTGTCTAGCCAAGAGCGAAACTACAGTGCGACAGAAAGGGAATGTCTCGCCTTGCTAACAGCTATAGAACACTGGAGGTGCTACTTGGAAAATGGACAAAAATTCCTAGCATACACCGATCACTCGTCACTTAAGTGGTTTTTAAACTTAAACAACCCTACAGGTCGATTGGCTCGATGGGGAGTTCGCATGTCCTCATTTAATTTTGAGATTAAGCATCGTCGTGGCTCAGAGAATGTAGTTCCAGATAGTTTATCTCGCGCGGTTCCGATAGCTACAATCAGTCCGTCTCCTACCAATAGTAACAGCATGTTTTACTCTACGAGTGATTCATGGTACCTTAATATTTATAATGGATGTCAAAATAGTCCTACTTCGTTTTTAAACTACACAGTGACCAACGGTAAATTATTCAGACATAAACCAAGCTTAAATCCCCTAACTAGAGAGTTCGACTGGAAAGAAGTTATTCCTCTCGAGTTTAGATTAGAATTTATAAAACATAATCATTCAGAACCGACCGCTGGTCATTTCGGCATTTTCAAAACACTAAAACGTCTAACATTAAACTATTTTTGGCCAGATATGCACCATGATGTCACTAAATTTGTTTCTACTTGTGATACTTGCTGTGCTCACAAGCATGCTACACATGCTACTCTAGGTATCATGGGCCGTCCGAAGGATTGCTCGCGGCCATTCCAGATGTTGAGCATGGATCTAATTGGTCCACTACCTCCTTCGAGGAACCAAAACACTTTTATATTTGTGGTGACGTGCTGTTTCTCTAAATATTGCCTAATATTTCCTATACGTCGTGCAACTTCCGAGGTAATAGCTAAGTTACTCGAGGAAAAAGTTTTTCTTGTTCACGGTATCCCCAGTACAGTTCTTATGGACAATGGAAAACAGTTCACCAGTAATATTATAAAGAAATTATTTAGTGACTATAATATTCCGAATGTAAGATTAACACCTAAATATACCCCACAGGTAAATACCGTAGAACGTTATAATAAAGTTGTAATGACAGCTGTGTCATCATATATCGAAAACGATCACAGATCCTGGGACTGCCATTTGCCTAAAATTCAACTAGCTATTAATACATCTATAAATGAGGTGACTAAATATAGCCCAGCATTTTTAGTATATGGACGCGAGTTAGTTACCTCTGGTTTACATTATATTGATGCTGATCTTAGCGGTGATATAATTTACACACCTAGGGATGAATATGCCGAAAATATAGGTAATTTGCGTAAAATTTTTGATAACGTGCAGTCTAATTTAATTAAAGCGCATGCTCGGAATAGCAAAAACTATAACCTGCGCCGTAAGGATCATGACTTTAAAGTTGGTGACTCTATATGGAAAAAGACTTTCTACCTTAGTGACAAAGATAACAAGTTTTCTAAGAAACTTGCACCTAAGTACATGCTTTGTAAAATTGTTTCTAAAAAGTCAAACCTCGTATACGAACTTGAAGATATGCAAGGGAATAATATTGGTCATTGGCATGTCAAGGATTTCAAAGTCACTAATCACAGTGACTAAAAAGAAATTAGGGTAAAGTTAGAGTTCCTAACTGCTACTTCTACACTTATCGTCTAAATTTACCTGTAAGCCTCATTTACTTAATATAAAACTACTACCATACTATTATACACTATGCCATTGTATTTTTTAATGTACCATTAACCTCTACAGGTTGGTGATTTTACTTTTCTTAATAGGGTAATTAAGTCTTCTAAAAAGATTTACAAACTATCAGGTGTAAGGCATCGTTGTCAATATCAAAGAGGAAGGTAATTAGACTTATTTAAGAACCATTAATAGTTACATGAGAGTATTTTATTCATATGTAAATATAATACTCAGTCAGCTAGGATGCAAAAACATATAACCAAAAATGTTTACTGCTTATTTTGTATGCGCGATGTATGTATGAAGAGGAGGTGGATGTTGAGATAGACGCATGAATGATAACTAGTGTATCTATTAAGTACAGTACAGGAGTAGAGGATTTTTACAGCAAAAATCCTAACCTAAAAAGGGGGGTATGTAACGGTTATCCGTTATTTCTAATAAAAGCAAATACTTACAATAAAAAAAAACAATAAAATAAACATTTAACAAAACTGTAGTACTTAACTATCTTATTTACTAAAAAAAAAAAAAACATTACAATACATATAAAAATAAAAACTTAATATAAAATTAACATACAAACAGATTTGCCAACTGAAAATTGTTATAGATAAACCAGTCGCGAAACACAAAGGACTACGTCACACGCTACATTACTCGGACATGCTGGTCAACAAGTGAGACACATTCGCGCTCGCGCATTCCTTCCACGGCTTCGACAGCGAGAGGTCAAACCAATCAACTACATACGTAGTACCTATACCTTATTCTATAATGTAGAAGAAACTTTGGAGTGTTTCGTATTTTAATCAACTACAGTGTATTAAAATAAGTTGGTGTATTTCCCCAGTAAGGGTGAGTGTTTTGAATATTTAGTAGTACTTAGAAAAAGCTAAATCTAACGCTTAGTAGTTTAATATGTGAATTTTTCTATTTGTAAAACCATTTCATGATCATTTCTTACTATGCATTCTTCTAGATCTGTTTATTAATACTCATTTCATAGTAGAAATAACGTCTGGGACATCAAGCTTCTAAAACCTTCTAGAATTATAAACCTACCCACTTCATAAAAATCTTACTTACATTGTTTTAATTTTTCATTAAAATGCTTGTAATTTAAGGCCTAATACTAGATACTCTTAATCATAACGCCTTTAGTTGCTTTCTAGTTAAATAGAATACATCTGTAATAATATTTTGTTAAATTTAACTTCACCTTGTTTCAACAAAGAAACTTGTCTAGATATTTGTGACTGCCACATCAATGATCACCTTTTTAATGCTTGGGGTTCATTAAACCAGCCTATTCTTCTTTCCTGCACATTAATCTGTCAAAATACCTAAATAAATCCGGATGTCGCAGTCACTTCTACAAAATTAGACTTTTACTATACCTGTAATTGGAGTTCGAGGCCAACGAAACTACGACAGATGCGTTATTGTCAAATTTGTCAAAGTCTCTTATGTCATTGTTAAATAAAGTTTTCAGGTTTCCAGAACCTTTTTGCTATTTAATTAATTTATTTAAAATAATTCCTAATAAAAACATTATATACCTCTGTAATGCTTGTACGCCTTTTTGTTTAATATGGCTGATACAACTAGGATTTTCTTAAAAACACGTAAATACCTAAAACATAGAAATGACAATTTCTCTTAACATAGAAATGACAAAATTTTCTTGTAAAGAACTAAAAATGATAAGAGCCAATTTTGAAAAGAAGTTGAATTACCAGTGAACATAAACGACAGCGTGCCATATTTATTAAGACAGGAGGTATGGTTAATAGTAGGTACATTTCCTAACTAGTGCGGGAAAAAACTTTATAAAATGCGACCCTAGTTTCACAATATGTATGGAGATGTAGATTTTGTGGTAACTTTTTCAAAGCTGGTCCCATAGTAAAACTTGGCTGTAATCATGAGTAGATTGTGTTTTATAACATTTCACCCAGTGTATTTCATTTGGAATTTAATTTTTTGATGATGGGGTGTATAGCGAAGCTAAACATGGCTGAACCAAGGGGGTCACCTCGTTAACAACCTACGGAAGAAAACAAAACGTTAGATCTGTATGATAAGTTAAATGGAGAACTATAGCACTGCAAAAGAAATTTGTAAGTGAAAGGAATTTTACGAATACAAAATGTGAACATAAAGCACGCTGCAATATATTATTCTTCAATTTTCTAAACGTATGCAGAAATAGGGTTTTAATTTATGTGTAGTTAAATTGCTTTACCAAATGTTATTAACACATGAGGTGATACCAGCACAATACCAACTTTGTTACTAATAATTGCGGATAATTAAGTTTTTATTAAAATATCTTATATTTACGTGAAAATAAGTAAATAATATTGTTTCTATAAATTAAAGAATTAAAATTACCAATAAATAAGATATCTCAACATCTGTTTTTAGAAAATAAGGATTTACTATTGTAAGAACATTTCATTGTTGTGGCAATATTTTCGTAGATTCTTTGGCCTCGAACTCCAATTAGTGGTTTAAAACGGCCAATCTCCGGGTATTCCAGGGACCAAGTTTGGGGTTGATACCGAACCCACCACGTTGCTGCGCATGCTCCCGTGCATCTCCGGACTTCTCCGTGCTGCCAATTATGAATCCGGACTTTTTGGAAAAAATCCGGACAACGGCGGATTTTCATCCTGGCGTGCCACACGACGAGCTGTAGTGCAGGGAAGTGACCCCAACACAAGGACTTGCTTAATATTAGTGCTCAGTGTGTGCCAGCTCAGTATTTACCCGCGACCTTAGCCGGACTTTAAGTTTCTTTTATTTTTTTTGATTTAATTAAAGTTTGTAAAATTTACACAACTAGTTTTTCTTCCTATCCGCATTCTATCTACCTCATGCGACGCGAAAACGTCACAAGCTAAACGGCTTAGAAGTTAGATGTTGTAAAGGACACGTCAAAATGCTATGTATGTTCTTTACACCCACGATTTTTTTGAGCAATCAGAGTTAACCCCTCGTATGCGGCCTGTCAAATTATGTTACTGTAAAAATGACCTTGACACTTAAAACAATAGATTGAAATTCCCACGCACGGATCCGTGCCTAAGCATACGAGGGGTTAATAGGGTCGTAAGTGCCGGTCTTAGATAATTTTCTTACAAATTTGGGGCGTAAATGTAGTCAAAATGGTACAAATAGCGACTGTTTTCCGCTTATTTTGCTCAAAACACATTTAACCCATTAACCGCCGGTGTCGTATATATCCTACCTGTGACTTCAATGCTGCTAGCGCCACAGTCGCATATTTACAACACAAGTATTGACAGGGATTTTAGGTGTAATATGTAGTCCTTAATGGCTATGCAACAATGATAACGAAGATCCAAAGGTCAACTTACAAATATGAGACCATTATTAAATTTCTTTCTTCCTATTGCCTTTTACGAAAAAAAAAACAAATTTATTATAGAGAAGAACTCGTATGGCTAAATACTGTTTTACCTCAGATGTGTCCTGCCGCAGTCGTATATATCCAACAATAGTAATGCGACCAATTTTATCTTGCTTTATTTAGAAGTTGTGCATATATTATGGTTTACACGAATTAAGAATAATACGTAATAATAAAGTAAGTAATTGTATTTGTCTTTAATCTGAATAATAATCATCACACTTATGTTTTTTATTATTATTATTTAGAATGGAATTATATATAATTTATTTGACGTTCGACTTTATACGATGATTAGTATCTACAACACTAGTACTTTCAATGCTATCTAAAGTGTCCAGCGCCAGAGTCGCATTTATCCAACTGCTTATGACGTCATAAGCGTGCACAATTCGATAATAGTGAGGGTACTTACTTATGATTAATAACACATTTATTAGTGGATAGCTACTTATATTATCGGATTCACTTCATTACATACTCACAGTAGAGGCTAACAGTAAATAGCAAAATGACAACCGTTGAAGAATTAATAAGAATTTTGGAAGGCTGTGAGGAACAAACTGAAGAATTTGAGACAGATGATGAATTAGAATTAGATGAAAAGGTAATGAGTGCTGTCTTCTTCAAAATCATCATAACAGCGTTAATCAAAACATTCCTTTTTTATTTAAAGTAAGATTTAATTGAAATCGTAGTAAACTTTTGGTTTAAAATATCTATGGCAATTTATAATGGAGTACAAACAGACATTACAAAATATAATTTACTGTTATCATTTACTAAAATGAAAAATGTCATGTTTGCCTACAACATTTGAAGAGTTCCCTCGATTTCTCCAGGATCCCATCATCAGATCAGAATTCGGTGACAATGGGACTAACTAGAAGGTATACCCTTTCAAACAAAAAAATAATTTTTCAAATCGGTCCACGCGTCTTCGAGTAATCGGGGAACATACATAAAAAAAAAAAGATTTCGACGAATTGTAAACGTCCTCCTTTTTGAAGTCGGTTAAAAATTAATATTGGTAATAATATCGATTACCGGAAACGACGCGGTTTGCAAGCACTATCCACTTTAACATTTTCCTATTTCTCTACCGCCGGTGTCGTATATTTCCAACAATAGGGATTCCAAAAACAAAATTTTGTTAAAATATTGTCTCGCTTTAAATCTAGGTTACAGTAGTATTCATTTACTAAATTGGATGCCGTTTGATGTTGTTTATTTTAATTTTATTAACATTTGACGTTTATTTACATTTTATAAATAATACACAATTTTGTTATCTTTTAAAGTATACCACATGATAAAATATCGTGGCGCTAGAGGCACATAATTTTTACGAAGCAACCGGCGGTTAATAGGTTAAAACATTTATAAAAACGTAGGAAATATGGCGAATGAAAGCCGGATTAGAGTTGAAGTATGTTTTCTCTAAATATTTAGTCATAACAAAGAACTAGACAACTTATAATAAGTATGGAAACACTGTTTGTTTCAAAACTATATAACATGTTTGCAACAATTTTAAACTTATTGTTTCAGAGCTGCGCTGTCTCAATAGTAATTTAAACGTATTAAGCTATTACTTCTAGCAGGGGAACACTTTCGTAGTTAAGTGTCATCATCAGCCTATATCATTCCACTGCTGAACAACGGCCTTTCCCTAGCCTATGCGTATGAACGCTTTAGGAGGCAAATGCCCTTAATCGCTACGCTGAGCAAATGGGTTGGCGATCGCAGTACTGTGTCCACTATCATGATACTTCTGCCCATCATCAATCTTCGATAAATAAATGGTCATTGACACTTAAAACTCTTAGCCAACACTTATTACGGAATAGTTGGGGTGGTGACAAATGTATTCTTACTACCGTCATCACACGGCAACGTGGCACGGTTTCGTAGTATATGTAAACAACTAACACTAGGTAATGGTAATAATAAAGTTTAATAAGCAACTGTTCAAGTAGTTCATGATTATGTGATGTGACACAGGTAGTAATTGTAAGACTTTACAATAAAGAAGAACTAATAATACCTACGGGTTATGTTCCCCGGTACTGAAGGCACAGATTGTACCTATTTCTAGAATTTAACTCCCAGATACGACTGTAATGTCTTCAGATATTATTTTATTCCAACTTATTTCTACTGAAGATTCAGAACTACTGTCACATATAATATATATTATGTATGAGCTAGGTACTTGGACAGTGGCAGATCACAGTTTACTGATTACCTTTAGTGTATTTTATTTACATAAATACTACGAAAGCGGTCCCCTCTTAGATTAAAAAGTTGTGTGGTTGTGGATTATGTTGATTTGACATTAATGACTATTATATTTCCCATACATTTGTTTGTAGGTGTACAAACAAATTTATGGTAACAAACAACAACAAAAACGACTTCGGTCCTTTACCACCCGGATCATTTAATAGTAATTGTATAAGAAATATAAGAATTAATTTTTCGTGCCGGTCGTATAAATTTTTCGCCAAAATGTCCTTTACGACAATTGAACCCAAAGGTATCGATACCTGATAGTCACGACTGAGGGTCCACTTTTAACCGAATGTAACTTTGGAGTGTCTACTTTTACAAATTAGAGGTTGAATTTACAATTGTTTGAGAACTTTTACTAAATACTCACACATTCATAAGCTCAAAATTCCAAGGTGGACTCCCAATGAGCGGAATTTTGCCCATTGGGCACGCACACGATGGATTGCCCTAAGTTAACCGGAGGACTAAAAGTTGCTGAAAGCGTGGCAGTAGTAAGCGTCAGTGCAAAAAAATATCGCCATGGATTGACTCGAGGGACCCAAGAGCATTAATATTATATGCCAATTGTTTCTTGTACCTAATATTCAGAAAAAGTTCGAAAATAATCCAAGATGGCGGTGTGCTGGGGTAAAAAGTTACTAGTATAATCCCGAGTATCTTAAACAAGCCCGAAAGGCGAACTTCAAGCCGGGAGGCCGGGAGGCCGTCTT
Source organism: Thaumatotibia leucotreta (assembly GCA_025490895.1). Lineage (NCBI taxonomy): Eukaryota > Metazoa > Arthropoda > Insecta > Lepidoptera > Tortricidae > Thaumatotibia > Thaumatotibia leucotreta. The sequence continues at coordinate 11,556 of JALPQI010005056.1, read as the reverse complement.
CGGATAAGTATCCAGCAGAGGGTTGAAGGCCTGGAAACTCACTGCAAGGACCTAAGTAATTCGGCCTCACCGCAGGAGGGCTGACCCATTCACATAGCCGAGCTGGGAGAAAACAGTGCTCCGAGCCGTCTGAAAGTTCAAAATATTCAGTATTCAAATAAACCGAGCCTGAGACCCGAAAGTCCAAAGACGATTCGAGGCTTTAAAGGCCGTAAAGGCTGACCTCCAAGTAGTGCCGATGGTTGATCGGAATTTACATAAAATACTGGTTTATTTATTTATTTATTTTGATTCTTTTTAGAAATGTTGGTTTATGGTCGATGCTAAGCTGTGAGAAAGCAGTACTCGGAGCGGCGTTTAATATATTAGAGACAGCGACTGCGAGATATTAGTGTTTTCGAACGTTCAATTTACATAATAATTAAATAAGCCGAGCCTGCAAGCCGAACGCCCGAAGCCAAGGCGTCAACGCCAAAATTCGAGCTGCTCCGAGTTGTTTCTGATGGTCTGATCAATTTTTTTGTGAAATATTTGTTGTTATCCACTCAATTGTGTTTGGTAACTGTGGTTACCAGCTGTCACTCTTATTTTACATAGGAATAAAGCTCAACCAAAATTTCAAAGCAAATGAGTGGTTATGATCAAGGCAAAGCTTCGAGTAAAGTTAAAAGAAAATCGAACCCAAATAAATTCTCGTCACAGTGATATCACTAATATTTGTCATGGATGGGACAGCCGCTAGTTTGGGACGCAACATGTGTTGATACCCTAGCACTGTCTCATCTCCGCGGCACTTCAGTAAAGGCTGGCACAGCTGCCAACTCAGCAGAGCTGCTCAAGCGGCGCAAATATGCAAACATAGGCAATGGTTTCATATTTGAGCCGTTTGCAGTGGAGACCTTAGGACCCTGGGGGGATAGCGCCCACAGGGTCTTCAATGAGGTGAGGCAGAAACTGTACGATTTGACGCGTGACCAGAAGGCTGGTTCATATCTAGCACAGCGGATCAGCATTGCCATTCAACGTGGCAATGCTGCCAGCCTTCTGGGCACGCTACCGATCGACAGTGACCTGGGGAAAAATTTTTATTTATAATTTAGTTGTATTTTCGTAAGTTTATTTTAAGATTTAGTTTATTGTTTCTGTATAAGTAATATTGTTTATAGTTTTCAAAATAAAAAGTTTTTGTCATACTGATGGTCACTGGGACAGTTTAATTTGTATTTTATGAAGGTAGACAACCGAGCTCTCGGCCCACCTGATGGAAAGCAGGAACTGAGGCTCATGAACATAGCGACCAAAAAATCGCTTATGCGCTGCCCACCCTGAGGACTTAGATGGAATGCCTCTGTCTATGCCAGTTTTTACACCATCTATCTTACCCTCAAGTGGGAACACAGCTATTTACGGGGAGCTAACGGGTAAGACGGTGGTAGCTATCCGGGCGGAACCTGCACGAGGTACGAATGTTGAAGCATGTTATTTTGTTAATAAAGTTGTTATAAAGGTTTACATGTGCCTAAAATATATTGATTTAAACTTTCACGATTATCACTCATATTTTAAAGACAAACGGGTCTTAATCGCGTAAACTTACGTTTAATTATATCCTGACGTTTCGGGCATGACGTTACACCCGTGGTAGCAGGCAGACTGGCGAGAGAATGTATCAACACCTTCGAGCTGTGCGGGTTTTTCGAGCTACCCGCACCTGATCTTGATTATTCACTTCTAGGCTAGGGTTGTCACTAGGTCCACACACAACACTCACAACATTCAAAGGCTTTAAAATGGATGTTTCACCACGCTTACATTTGCAAATCACGGGATTCCACGCGGACGAGATTCCTTGCCCCTCATTTTGATTAAAATTCCGATTTTTCTTAATTTCAATAGCTTCACGTACTTTTCGGCTATGATGTATACGCTCGGTTGAGAGGACTTTCGGGTTATGGAGCTCAATCCAGTGGTTAGGTCCGGACTCCAACAAATGCTCGGCCACAGCAGACTTATTCGTTTGACGCTTTTTAACAACCGTGATATGTTCCTTGACCCTTTCCGCTATGGTGCGTTTGGTTTCCCCAATATAGGAACTACCACAGCTACAATCAATCTTATAGACGCTTGGTGTGTGATAAGGTAAAACATCCTTAGGTCGCCTCGCAACATCTAGAAACATCCAGATGTTGCGAGGCGACCAGCATTTTTGCCTTATGTCAGGGGTGTAACGGACAAAATAGGTACGCTTTTGAATTGGTATTCCATACCAACCGTTTATATGCCGTTATCAAAGGTGGCAGGGCATCTAAGGTCGCCTAAGGATGTTTTACCTTATCACACACCAGGCGTCTATAAGATTGATTGTAGCTGTGGTAGTTCCTATATTGGGGAAACCAAACGCACCATAGCGGAAAGGGTCAAGGAACTTATCACGGCTGTTAAAAAGCGTCAAACGAATAAGTCTGCTGTGGCCGAGCATTTGTTGGAGTCCGGACCTAACCACTGGATTGAGCTCCATAACCCAAAAGTCCTCTCAACCGAGCGTATACATCATAGCCGAAAAGTACGTGAAGCTATTGAAATTAAGAAACATCGGAATTTTAATCAAAATGAGGGGCAAGGAATCTCGTCCGCGTGGAATCCCGTGATTTGCAAATGTAAGCGTGGTGAAACATCCATTTTAAAGCCTTTGGATGTTGTGAGTGTTGTGTGTAAACCTAGTGACAACCCTAGCCTAGAAGTGAATAATCAAGATCAGGTGCGGGTAGTTCGAAAAACCCGCGCAGCTTGAAGGTGTTGATACATTCTCTCGCCAGTCTGCCTGCGACCACGGGTGTAACGTCATGCCCGAAACGTCAGGATATAATTAAACGTAAGTTTACGCGATTAAGACCCGTTTGTCTTTAAAATATGCCTAAAATATCTTGGTGTAACATGAAAATATGATGGAATGAAATCATAAACATCATCATCATCATATCACCCTACAGGCTGTGCACTGCTGAACATAGGCCTCCCCCAAAAGCTGTCTCCTGCAACCTTCATCAGGTCATCAGTCCATCTTGTAGGGGGCCTACTCACGCTGCGCCTTCCGGTTAATAAGGTTAAGTAATCCTTTAGTATCGTTTGGTAGCATCCAGATATGGTAGCCAGCTATGAAATGGGAATAACTTTCCTATCTCATAGCCGGATGGCTAACTACTAAACGGTACTAAAGTATAGTAATTTATAATTCCTAGTAAATAGCGTAAGTACCTAAACACTTTCTTTAATAATAATACTTCTGCCGAAACACGAATCTGTCATAAAAAATCTGCCGTAACCTGAATTTGCTATTAACCGAATAAAGGCTTAAAGCCTTAAAGCCTTTATTCATCTATTTCTCATTTATTAATAGTTTCTCATCAAACCTTTTTTTTATGAAAACCAGGCCTTAAGTTAGATTCCCGTTAGCCCGACTTTTATCCTTTTTCCCAAAATTAAAATAATAAAGAATATGTATTTCTGAATAACAAAATAAACTTGAGTAAAAATAACCTACTTGAAATATGTTAAATACAAAAGTAATCAAAATTGTAATCTCCTGCCGCCCTGACAGTATTTTTTAATGAATTTTGGAGTCGCAGTGTAGGAAATAGATTAATAGATTAATTAGATTTATTTTGTTTGAGGAAACGTTTTAATATGCCTCTGGGCGGCTAGAGGATAATACGTCTAACTATGTCCCCCGCGGCATTGTGCCAAAGAATAGATGGTAGCAGCATTCCTTTATTCCTTTTCCAGCGTTAGATGGAAATACTTATATGCTATAAGCTACTAAGGTTAACAACTTACTTCATATTTTATCTCATCATCATCGTCACTGCAATATGTATTTTTTCTTTTGAATAGTTCTGCACACTTTTTGAACATTTTAATACAATCTCACACTCTTTATGTGTCAGAAAATATTCTTGATGTGATTGTCAGTTTCAGTGACAGGTATCAGTATAGGTTTATTTAACTGCCATGTTTATAATTTCACTAAAGGCCCATTCAGATTATTCAACTTTCTTGTACATTCCAAAGAATATTATACTCTAAGTCACAGATTAAATATGGGGAAGATTCCGTGTATTAAGACATACCTGAACAAACTATTGTCATCCTTTACCATCTCAAGATGTATTCCATAAGGAAAAAGAGACAAATAAGGTAGCTCTCCTCGGTCTTGAATTATATCAACGACTCCATTTTCTTGAACAATGTTACCAACCTGACTAGATAAAATGTCATTACTATTAGTGTTGTCCAGTCTTCATCGTATGCTTTTATCGGCAATAATAATATTTTTACCAAATTAGGTAGCGAATACAGTAGGAATAAACCTTATTTCTTACTCAGAATCACGATCTTCTGCGATCCTTGATATGTCATGATTTCTAAATCTATTTTTTAGGATAAAAATAAAAACACAAAATTATTGAAATATTTTCTTTAATTAAAATGTCATAAGAAGTGTTCTGTCTAAAACGTAGCGGTAAGGTCCCGCTAAGAAACACAATTATCTAGCCTCAAAGAAAAACTAACTAGAAGGTCATTTTATTTTTTTACATAATTTTATTAACACGTACAAATCATTTAAACACGAAACTATAGCGACGGCAGCAAAGAATAAAAGGTTATCTGCAGAACTGCAATTTTACACTACAGGTGTTTTAAGGCAAAACAGTGTTTTTCTTTAAAATAATGAACCGATTTTCATAAAATTTAGCGCAATGCTTAAAAAAAGTAATACAAAGTAAGTTATTGGTTATAATTTAAAAAAATATATGTATTTATGGAAATAGCGTAGATGTCTTTATTTACGCTAGATAATAGTAACTATAAATGAGGATAACTGCCATTTATCTTCCTTTACACGGGAAAATCAAATTGCGTTTATAATTTTATGTTAGTCTGATCATAGTAAGTACACCATGAAAACATTATTTAGTTAAATAAAATATACTCACCCACATTAGTTTAGCATACATAATAATTAATAATGAAATTTCGCAAAAACTACCCGCACAATGACAAACGCGACACCTGACTGATATCTTTGTTTACATTTTTGTCAATGTAAGGTACTCCAATGAACAAACGGACAACTTGCTATGACTGTTTCTACATCGAACTGTTTTAAAACGTACATGAAGATGTCTTGAAATACTTCCCAAAAAATCTTAAATAATACGAATACAGTGCTGAAAATTAAATGCAACATAAAAGACGTTATTATAAGGTTATTTAAACAAAAAAGTGAATTTCGGTAAAATTGCATTTGTCCGTTTATTCTTTGCTGCCGTCGATAGGTGCTCTGAGAATTTAGACAAGTTTCTGGACCTGACGCCTCAGTGCTGCCGCCCTGGTGAACGGCATTTCAGAAAATCCTCATTATAACATGTTTTATGGAACTTATCATCCCTTAAAGCATACCTAACAATTTTCGTATGATGGCTTCTTTATAATTAATCAGTCGACACAAGTATCACATGAGTGTCATTATTAAACTAAACTTAATTTACTTTCTGGGTCGCGTTTTATAAAGTTACAATTTACAATTTCGCTGTTTGCCTCTCTAACGCACGCACATATTGGCTAGAAAGAGAGGCAAACAGCGAAATTGTAAATTGTAACTTTATAAAACGCGACCCTGGTTGACATGACATTGGATGATTACCAAATATGGTGGGTACTACGTCAGAATGTAATCATTTATGCGCGTACCCTTGCCTGAAACAACAGCTTAAAATGTGCGGAGCATATTTTTGAATACTTTTAGGGCACCAGTCATCTGCCTTTTTGATATCTTTGACCCATAATAGCCTTTGTTCAATGTCCTGTGGAAACCTGTTCGAAATTAAAAACATCGATTCATTTTCTGAGTTGGCTATCAATACATTTATCGATATCACGATCGGTCTCTTAAGTGCAACATTATGAGATACAAATATTTGAATCCCACTATTTATAATTACATTATGAATGCAAATACGAATGGTTAATTCACAAAACTACACACATGTATCCGGCAACAAATATTGTGCACTTATCGAACAGAAATGTACACAAAAAGCTTTATTTTAGTCACTTTTACTATTTGCGGTTTGGGTGCACTAGTGTACCCAAACAAAGATCGTTGACAGGCATTGCCGGCGTCACCCACAGATAATATAGACTCTGTCTATAAAATAATATGTCTAAGTTCCATACCATAGACTTATAATATTTATACACTGTGTCTATTATTATCCGTGGGTCCAAAGAATATAATACAAAGAAGAGTGAGTATATTAAAGAGTGGGTGTCAACGGCAATGCCTAGCAACTATCTTTTCACACCTCATGCTCGTCAAAGCCGGATTATATGTCATATGAACCTCACGAAAAGCAAGACATTATATTAGCTGGAGAGCCAGTGAACCCTGAGAGTAACGGTCTTCCTGTAAGGTTAGAAATTTGTATACTAACGGTTTATGGAATTCTAAGAGCAATAGCCATGACCTGGCAGGCGTCAGCCCTGCACGTCATCAGGCCCTTTATTGTTTGAACTGTTAAGTAAATTGGATTTCAAAACTTGTTTCTGTAATTTTGTCTCTTGTCTTCATTCTGAAAATATTTGTAATGAATAACTAGCTTAATTTGCAAATTTTGTATGTACATCCACCCTTAAAATTTATTGTCTGTGGTTTAGTAATTTTTCTTTGGTGGGTAGTTTTGTACTTATCTTTCTTATTTTGATGGAGGTAGATCTATCAAATTTCCTCCATTGTCAGTCATCCGTAGACCACGAACCCTGTAAAGTGTTCGAAACGTCGGAATGAAGTTAAAGTTAGTTAATATACGCGAGTTTATCCGTTTTCATAGTTTTATTTCATGAGTAATCCTCGCGGTAACCGAAGAAAATTTTATAGGATAAAGTTAATTTATTGTACATCTTAAAAAAATTGACAGGCAATTACAATAAGCAGAAGTATATGACAGGTCAATTAGAAAATGCACAGTTGATGAGGTAAAATAAACTTCATCCTGTATACTCTAAATTTGTATATGTCTTCAAATAAACGTCTCGGAGTAAGTATGTGCAATACCAGGCGGTTTAGAACAGCATAAGACCTTGCCAGGCGAGGAGACAGTTAAGTAAATTGGGTTTCAAAACTTGTTTCTGTAAGTTTGAAAATTTAATAGGATAAAGTTTATTTATTGTACATCTTAAAAATAAATTGACAGGCGATTACAATAAGCAGAAGTATATGACAGATCGAATAGAAAACGCACAGTTGATGAGGTAAAATAAACTTCATCCTGTATACTAGAAATTTTTATATATCTTCAAATAAACGTCTCAGAGTAAGTATGTACAATGCCAGGCGGTTTTGAACAGCATAAGACCTTGCCAGGCGAGGGGACAGTTAAGTAAATTGGGTTTCTTAACTTGTTTCTGTAAGTTTGAAAATTTAATAGGATAAAGTTTATTTATTGTACATCTTAAAAATAAATTGACAGGCGATTACAATAAGCAGAAGTATATGACAGATCGAATAGAAAACGCACAGTTGATGAGGCAAAATAAACTTCAGCCTGTATACTCGAAATTTTTATATGTCTTCAAATAAACGTCTCAGAGTAAGTATGTACAATGCCAGGCGGTTTTGAACAGCATAAGACCTTGCCAGGCGAGGGGGCAGTTAAGTAAATTGGGTTTCTTAACTTGTTTCTGTAAGTTTGAAAATTTAATAGGATAAAGTTTATTTTTAATATATAGAAAGTCTGGTTGATGTAACTAGAGACCGAAGAGCTGGCGACTTCCTCGCACAACGCATCAGTATTGCGATACAGCGAGGAAATGCCGCCAGCATCCTCGGTACAATGCCACAAGGGCCAATCTTAGATATAGGTTAGGTTAAGTAGATTAGTTAGATTTAATCTATGTACATAAATTGTAGTTTTGAAAATAAATATATTAAAAAAATATAGAAAGCTGTCAGGTGTCAAATAAAATTTTTTCAAATTTTGTAAATAACATTTATTATTTATTTTTACACATTTCTTTCTTTTATATTGTCTAAATGTCTCGTTCAGACATAAGGAATCTTCATTTAAACCACATTTGTAGATATAATAATTTTAATTTAATATTCGTGCTCGTTACAACAAGATTGGATTGCAAGTCAAGACAGTTTAGACACTAATTTTCCTTCGGTATAGCTTTAGCGCCTGATGAATAATGATGAGCAACCTTTGTAGGCACGGCATTGCTGCTGGGCCGGAACATACTCCCGCCTCGTTGAAAGACCATCTTTCAACTTTCAACTACCGGTAGAGGGCAGAGTCGAACAAGGGGTCGCCGTACACATCCTCTTATGGTATTAATGTCTGCCACTCTTGAAATTCCATCTGGACCCGGGAATAGGCGAGTAATTCGTCCAAGTCGCCAATGTAGTGGTGGTGTGTATTCTTCGTGGATGATAACTAGGTCACCCACTTTCAAATTTGCTTTGTTAGTCCTCCATTTGCTTCGCTGCTGTAATTCCGAAATATATTCCTTTTGCCAACGATTCCAAAAGTGTTGCTGGATTTTTTCGAGGCGTTCATATCGCTGTAGACTGCTTTCACTTCGGTTCTCCAAGACTGGTGATGGCAGTGCTGTCAATGATCTTCCAATTAGAAAGTGCCCTGGAGTTAAGGAAAGGAAATCGTCCGGAGAAGAAGACAACGGATATAACGGACGGCTATTTAAGATTGCCTCCACTTGAGAGAATAAAGTAGTGATTTCCTCAAAAGTTAAACGACTTTGTCCCATTACGCGCTTAATATGAAATTTTGCTGATTTTACCCCAGCTTCCCAAATGCCGCCGAAGTGAGGAGCGTAAGTTGGAGAAAATATGAATTTTATTCCTTCTTGATTTGCAAAATGGGATAGAGGTTGAGTATTGGATTTAAGAAAGCTACTAATTTCGTTAGCGGCAGCCACAAAGTTGCGACCGTTATCACAGAAGATTTCTAGTGGTTTGCCTCTTCGCGCAATAAACCTTTTCAAGGTCATAATAAAAGCTTCCTTGGAGAGGTCACTAACCGCCTCAAGGTGTACGCACTTATACCGCAAACATACGAAAATACATAAGTAGCATTTTATTAGCTTGCTACCTCGTCCCTTTCTATTTAATATATTAAATGGACCAGCAAAGTCCAGCCCAACAGATAAAAATGGATAACCAGGATTTAAACGCTGTGGTGGTAAGTCGCCCATTTTAGGACAGAGTGTCTTACCACGAGCGCGTCTACAAATCATGCATTTGTTAACAGTGCGTCGGGCTAGCTGCCTTCCATTTATAGGCCATACAGTTTCTTTGACTGATGCTAAAAGTGATTGAGGACCGGAGTGCAATGTTTTAATGTGTTCTCGCTCGAAGAAAAGTTTCGTTAAATGATGAGAATAATGTAGAAGAATAGGATGCCTTTTCTCATAAGCACAATCCGCAGCATTGATTCGGCCTCCAACCCTAATCAAGTTTTCCTGAATGAAAGGAGATAAAGGTAAGATTTTACATTTTGAACTCAACGGCTCCTTTTTAGCAAGCGTTTTATATTCATTGGGAAATGTTTCAACTTGAGCTATTGCGCAAAGTGCATGAAATGAATCATTAAGCTCTTCTAAAGTTAAATTTTCTATTAATTTATTTTTATTTTTTACATTATTTATGAATCTTTTGACGTATGCAAAACATCTGATTAATCTATTTAATTTTGAAAATCTTTCTATTGATATTATTGTATGTATAGACTCAGTGTCATTTGTATTTACATTTACTTTTATTTCAGGTATTTGTTCATAATTTTGTTTTTCAGGAGCTTTCGGCCATTCAGATTCGTTTTTAGTTAAGAATTCAGGACCTTTCCACCATAATTTTAGAGATACGAATTGCACGGCATCCACGCCCCTAGAAATGAGATCAGCCGGATTTACTGATGTGGGTACGTAGCGCCACGATGATGGTGTGGTGGTTTCGAGAATCTCACTGACACGATTCGCGACAAAAGTTTTTAAATTAGAGCAGTCCTTGTTTAGCCACGCGATAACTACCATTGAGTCACACCAATGGATAATGCGATCAGGTTTGTACCTAAGAGCGTCCGTGACTACCTTACAAAGCCTCGAAGCCAGCAAGGCAGCGGCGAGCTCCAGACGTGGTATGGTTGTAGCCTTTACAGGTGCGACTTTTGATTTAGCACATAATAAATGTACAGATGCTACGCCATTTACATCCACTGATTTTACATAAATGCAAGCTCCTAACGCAGCTAGAGATGCATCGCTAAAAGAGTGGAGCTCTATATTTTTAGGATCATCGCAGAGAACTGGTCGTGGAATGTGAAGTTGCTGAAGAACAGGTAAGTTATTTATATATTTTTCCCATTCATGTTTAATATTATTTGGTACTGATTCATCCCAGTTTGTTTTTAGTTTCCATAGTTTTTGTAGTAACATTTTAGCTTGAATGATACATGGGCTTAAGAGTCCTAGTGGATCAAACATTTGAAATGAATTTGACATAATTAGTCTTTTAGTTATTTTATCAGATGCATTTTGATTTTTTACAGGGAAATTCAAGCGGTCACTGGAGGGATCCCACCCCATGCCTAAAGTGCTCGCAGATTCACTAAGGGTAAGTTTTTCTTTTGTATTTATACTGGAATCTTGTAATAATGAAGGTAAGTTACTTTTATATTTCCGTAGATTAAAGCATCCTGCCTTAAGAGCTTCAGATACTGACTTTTGTATGTACTGAAGTTCTTTCTCAGTATTAGCTCCTGTAATTAAGTCATCAACGTAAAAATCCTTTTGTATTATTGTTTTAATTATCTCATCATCCTGCTCCTCTCCGATTTGTACAAGACAACGTGTGCTAAGATAGCTCGAACTTGTTGTACCATACGTTAACGTGTTTAAGCGTAATGTTTTAATGGGTTGAGACTCGTCTTCTCGCCATAAGATAAGTTGCAAGTTACGGTCTTCTTCATGGACCTGCACCATTCTATACATCTTCTCGATGTCACCAGCGAGTAGGTATTTATATTGTCTTGCTCTGACTAATATGGCGAAAAGAGAGTCCTGCACGTTTGGACCCACCATAAGTATATCATTTAGGGCTACACCGGTAGAAGAGGGAGCTGACCCGTTGAAAACTACTCTTAACGATGTAGATTCGCTTTTTTCTCTTAAAATAGCGTGATGACATAAAAAGTAGCCTGGATTAGGTTTGACAACAATGGATTCAGAAAGATGACCAAGATCTGCATATTCTTTAATAAATTTTGAGTATTCTTGTTTAAGTGTGGGATTTCGATTAAATTTTTTCTCTAAACTTAAGAAACGGCTTTTTGCCAGACGGTAGGTATCACCGAGCTTATCTGGAGAATCGCGCATTGGTAATTTAACACAGAATCTGCCTGTGGGTAGGCGATAAGTATGTTCTAAAAAATGTTTTTCGCAAATGGATTTATTTTTAATTAAATTTAATTTATCTGGAGT
>JALPQI010005055.1:0-30226 GCA_025490895.1 Thaumatotibia leucotreta | reverse complement strand
GGCGCAATTTAGCGTTGATGGGAGCCCTAAACGCTTTACTGGAGCCGTATATACGATCCAGTAAAGATTTGGAAGATACGCACTCGATCATGTACTGCGGGGCCATCGCGGCGTGCCGTGTTGCTCGAGTCAAGTTTCCGGACGCTGACCGTGCACCTAGGACCGCCGGAGGTGACCCCGCATGGCAGGTGCGGATCGAGCGTCGTATCGACTCGTTTAGGACTCTCATTGCAAAGCTGATCTGCTTCAGGGGGGGTAACAACCGCCCCCGAGTAATGCGCTTTGTGAACCAGGCGTTCGCGGGAACGGGTATTGCACCCCGCGACTACACGGCCAACCTCACAGAGCGCATCGACTTTCTGAAGCAGAAGGTTTATGCATGGGCAAACCGTATTCGCCGCTACAGAGAGCGTGTGAATCGATTCCAGCAGAATCGCCTTTTCCAGAGTGACCAAAGGAAGGTTTACCGAAAGTGGGAGGAAACCGACTACCGTGTGTCCGACGCGCGGTTGCCGGATGCTACTGCCATGAGTGATTTCTGGCGTAGTATCTGGTCAGCGCCCGTCGGACACACCGAGGGTGAATGGATGACCGTTGTCGAACGTGAATGCGAGACCATCGAACCTATGGGGGCAGTTACCATCAGCCCCGATGACGTAAGTTGTGCTGTCCGCACGACTCAGAACTGGAAAAGTCCTGGGCCGGATGGATTGCACAACTTCTGGCTAAAATGGTTTCGGTGCTCGCATTCACGATTGGCAACGCAATTCCAACAAGCCCTCGAGCTCGGTTCCCTGCCACCTTCCTTAACAACTGGAGTAACCTTCCTGCTCTACAAGTCCGGTAGTACCACGGAAGCGAAGAACTACCGACCCATCACGTGCTTGCCCACACTGTACAAGCTCCTTACATCCATTTTGAGAGTAAAAATTAACACACACATTGTTGCGAACAATGTTTTGGCTCCTGCTCAAAATGGATGTAGGGTTGGGTCCCGTGGTACTAAAGAGCTCCTCCTCATTGACATGACCATTTGCCAGCAAGTCCGGCGTAACAAAGGGGCCCTCTCCGCTGCTTGGATTGACTACAAGAAGGCCTATGATTCGGTGCCTCATTCATGGTTGGGAAGGGTCTTGGAGTTGTATAAAGTTAATGCAAGTTTAAGATCCTTTCTCGGCGCGTGTATGAGGCAGTGGACCACAGTCCTTCGTCAACCAGGAGGTGGAGATGGCTCCTCTGGTCCGCAGGACTTTATAAGGATCGAGCGAGGAATATTCCAGGGTGACAGTCTGAGTCCCTTATGGTTCTGCCTAGCTCTGAATCCCCTCAGCACCCTGCTGAAGGATTCAGGACTAGGTTGCCGGCTTCGGAGAGAGGGTGAAGTCATTTCTCACCTTCTGTACATGGATGATCTCAAATTATTTGCGCCAAATAGCCAAGACTTGTTGGAGCTACTGCGAACCACAGAAGTTTTCAGTAGTGCCATCAAAATGGAGTTTGGTGTCGATAAGTGTGCGGTTATGCATGTACAGCGGGGGAAAGTAGTAAATTCAACAAATTTACAGCTTTCTGAGACAATGTCGTTCAGATCTATCTCGGAAGCAGAAACCTATAAATACCTTGGTATGTCACAGTCTTTGGGTATTGAAGATATGGGAATTAGACAGGCGGTGAAGGAGCGCTTTTTCAGCCGGCTCACAAAAGTACTTAACAGTCTCTTGTCAGGAGGCAACAAAGTGCGCGCCTTCAACGCCTGGGTAATGCCCATACTCATATACTCCTTTGGCGTACTAAGGTGGACTCAGACCGAGCTGGACGCCCTGGATCGAAGGGTCCGTACACTGCTCACCACACATCGAATGCTACACCCGCGCTCATCAGTTATGAGATTGTACATCCCGCGGAAATGTGGAGGCCGCGGCTTCTTAAATGCCAAAAACCTCCACAACCGCGAGGTGTACAATCTTAGAAACTATTTTCTTAACAATGAGTGCGGGATGCATCGAGATGTGGTGGCAGTAGATCGGAACCTCACGCCGCTCTCCTTGGCAAAAGAGAACTGGCGCAAACCTGTGGTACTAAGCACCGAGGACCGCAAGGCGGTATGGAAGAGCAAGGAGCTACACGGGCGGTTCTACAAGGCCCTCACGGGACCTGATGTAGATCTGCTCGCGTCGGTGAACTGGCTACGATTCGGGGACCTCTTCGGAGAAACCGAGGGTTTTGCCTGTGCAATTGCTGACGAGGTTATCATGACGAATAACTACCGGAAATATATCCTGAAGGACGGTACGGTCGACATTTGTCGGGCATGCCGCCGTCCCGGTGAGTCACTCAGGCATATTATTTCCGGTTGTTCTCAGATTGTTAACACCGAGTACTTGCACAGACACAACCTCGTAGCCAGGATTATACACCAGCAGCTTGCTCTTCAATACGGCCTTGTGGGCTTCGAAGTGCCTTACTATAAGTACACACCTGCGGCAGTTCTCGAAAATGGTCGTGCCACGCTCTATTGGGATCGATCTATCATCACGGACAGGACTATTGTAGCCAATAAGCCTGATATCGTGCTGATAGATCGATCCCAACGCCGGGCAATGCTCATCGACATCACCATCCCCCATGACGAGAACCTCGTGAAGGCCGAGAAGGACAAAGCCAGTAAGTACCTTGACTTGGCTCACGAGGTAACCGACATGTGGGAGGTTGATTCGGCGATCATTGTACCGATAGTTGTTTCTGCGAACGGTCTCATAGCGAAGAGTCTCGATCAACACCTCAAGAGGCTCTCGCTAGGTGGTTGGGTCAAGGGTCAGATGCAGAAGGCGGTAATCCTGGACACGGCGCGCATAGTCCGGCGGTTCCTCTCCCTGCAGCCCTAACCACCGGCAGCTTGGGCCCGCTCCGTTGCCGGCGGCTCTCTAGGTTAGGTTTTTTATATTATGTTTACATGTTTTGTATTGCTTTTGTATGTTTTATTTTATTTTACTTTTATAGACATATTGTAAAAAATCTAATCTAAGAAATGAATGAAATAAAGGGAATAATAATAATAATAATAATAAGGCCGCAGGGCAGCTTGTGGCGAGCTGTTGGGGAGTAACGACCCCACGGACCCGAGTGCTCCCGAGAGTCGGTCAGGGTCCCCGCCTCCGGCGTGTCTTCGTCGGTCGGAGTGGAACCCCAAGGGGACCCGTAGGACTCTCAGCTCTGGCTTGCCTTAACTGGCCGTCCAGAGAGGAGTCGTCAGAGCTATATGCTCTGGAGCATACCCCATGGACCCCTGGGGGTGGAAGTGTAAATTTGCATAAGTCGCGAGTTGGTGCAGCGGCTGTCAAGCCACTGCGCAGAAAGCGGTGTACACCTCTCTACACTCCTGAGCCGCCTACCCCGGTGTTGCCCCTGGCTGTCTCTTGTGACGGCATTTACGGGGGCCCATCTAGTCGGCGGCGAGTCACCGCCTGCCTCGATAGCAAAGAGAAATCATTGTTATGGCAGGTGTCCGGACCTCTTTTCTATAGTTCCATTTCTGATCCATCCATCCTCCATCACCATAGCCCATTAGTCTTTTCCATTCCTTCTCAATAGTCTCTATGCGCCTGCTGGGACCGGTTTACGGATATTTATTGATGTGCCCGTGAATGGGTTGCAGCAGGTGTACAACACAGCAAATTTCTCCAAAGGGCCTCTACGTGTTGGATCCATATCCCCGCGCAAGCCTATCAAAAAACCGGGATTTGTAAGCCCGTGATACTCAAGGAGATACAAACATAATAATAACTTTATTCACAAAATACAGACATAACATACAATTTTGCTAAGACCTCTCTTTAGGCTAACAATGCCTGTGTTGAGACGTCCCGCTCTTCTAACAACCATAAATTATTATTTGTTTAAATGCATATCGAGATATATTACTGTAGTACAATAATCAGGAGTATAAATATCATTAATTACATTTAAGAAACCATTTTGTGTGTGTGTGTGTGTGTGTGTGTGTGTGTGTTCGTGTGTGTGTGTGTGTGAGTGTGTGTTTATTGGGTGGGAGTAGGTATGTCACAGTTGAAGAAGTTGCTCGGTCTCATTGTATTTTTTTCCCATAAGCCATTTTGGAATAACTGTTTTACAGTGATGGTAAGTTTTGCTATATATATTAAGATGTTTATTCGCAACATTATACAGGTGTTTAGATAAACTTGAAAATTGCTTTCTTGCAAATATGGTTCCAGTTTTTGACACTACTACAACCACATCCTTCCTTCTTTTATTGATTATGCTAGGATCATATGGCAGTGACCTATGCATTTTCAAGACCGTACAGTTTATGTAAAGTTGTCTAACTGTAAGGAGGCTAGATAAAGTATAAAGTAGTTCTGTAGAGTATCTTCTTTTTTTATGATACATTACTTTAATTAAGCCACGTTGTGACCTTTCCACCTGCAAGTATTTGGTCTTTGCTGCCCCACCCCAAACAGGAATGCAATATATCAACACCGATTGAACCAAGGATACATAAATTTCTTTTAAAAGATCCCTATTGGGACTCATCAGATTAATATTTACTTTTGGCACGACATCTCTTAAAGTTTTAAAAATCCAGGTTAGCTTACGGAGTCTTCCAGAAACATGCTTACCATTAAATCATTTTCTTTGCTCGAACTCCTCGTGCTGCGTTCCGTTTTGCGCAAGCAGTCTTTGTCAGTGATTCACGCATTGCCTAACTAACACAATCGCCTTTGTGCAAATGTGCATTGCTTCACTTGTGCCATTGTTCAGGCTTGTGCTACAATGCGGGCGTATTATTTATTTATTTTGCCTGCTTTCTATGCTATTGAAATAGTGGATTATAAAATATGTGGCTTGCGATTCTCTACTTTTCTTTATACATAGTGTTTTTTGGTTTGCGTAAAATTTTAGGGAAACTTATTTAACACAAATATAATATGTAATTTATCTAAGAAACCTTTAGGTTCATGGGGCCTCAGCGCACGCAAATTGTTTGCTGAGATCGCGAAACGTCTGGTTGACGTATAACTAAAGACCCAAGAGCTGGCGACTTCCTCGCATAACGCATCAGTATTGCGATACAGCGAGGAAATGCCGCCAGCATCCTCGGTACAATGCCACAAGGGCCAATCTTAGATATAGGTTAGGTTAAGTAGATTAGTTAGATTTAATCTATGTACATAAATTGTAGTTTTGAAAATAAATTCGTTAAATCATATAAAAAACTAGTGCCTTAAATGAACTCTTGCTGTTATTGACTGAACAAGTGCATTGCGATCTTTATCGTAATTCGTAATTGTTACTTCTTTTGACATGTGCCGTCAGTCACCTGAGATTAATTTTTATGTTATTTTTAAGGTTTTCTCACATATTTACCATTTCATTTATAACTTATAACTTATGGGGGCGGATTTTTATTTTGTAGTAGTTTTCTCAAATTTTCATCTTTTCATATTTTTTCTACTCAGAATCGTGAGCTCTTTCGATCGTCATTAGCAGATTTTTTTTTGTTTTCCACTGAGTTACGGTTGAAGAAAGTGTAAGAAAAATAGTAACTCAATGGATTTTTTTGGGCCACTTCTTTATTTCTATCAGGATCGAAAGAGCTCGTGATTCTGAGTAGAAAAAATAAAAAACGTCCAAATTTGGAAAATTTCAAAAATACAACAAAATAAAAATCCGCCCATGTATGAAAACGATTTTTTTAAATATTTAACAATAGCGAATATACGAGGCAACTTATTAATGTCCCAAGTAACTTGTAGCCGTACCATGGGCTGCTGCTAAGTGCTACGGCATCGGCAGCGGCAGCTCATGGTATATCTACTTACTGTCCAATTTAACGCATAAAAGAAGCAACCCATATTTACTGAATTAGATACTCCGAGCCTTTATAGGGTTCCGTAGCCAAAATGGCAAAAACAAACCCTTATAGTTTCGCCGTGTCCGTCTGTCCGTCTGTCCGTAGCATAGCTCTGTGGCCGTTAATACTAGAAATCTGCAATTTGGTACAGGTATACATATTAATCATGCCAACAAAGTGGTACAATAAAAACTAGAATACATTTTTTATCGGGTACCTTCCCAATTGGTGAAGTGGGAATGTTTTTTTTTTATTTGCTGTAATCCTATAGTGTGGGGTATCATTGAATAGGTCTCTTAAAAAGAATAACGATCTTGTAAAAAAGTTTTTTCTTAAATCAATATTTTCGGAGATAATCGCTCCAGAAGAAAAAAAAATATGTCCCCTCCCCTCTAATTTTTGATCCGAAGGTCCAAAAAATATGAAAAAAAAACATGAATAGTTTTATTTTAAATATATAATACTTTAAAATGAAACTATTTCGAACACGAACATAATCAGCCCAGTCTTTTTTGAATAACTACGGAACCCAACACTGAGCATGGCCCGATATGCTCTTGGCCGGTTTTTTATTAGTAAGACGTTCCACTTTGTCCTTGTCCACCATAGGGACGGAATTAGCTTGTATCTTTATAAGAATTATCTGTCTAAGGACCCTTATTCTAAGCGACTAAAATGGGACGTTATGTTTGAAGTATGTACATACATATGAACACTTTATACTCGTAGTAAAAGTATAAGTGTTCATATTTTTAGTCAAATTTATACTTACAAATTTTCACATTAAATGAAAATACATTCAAAATTAGGTAAGTACCTACTATGTATATAATGTATGTACTTAGACATGAGCGCCGCGCCGGCGCGCCGCCGCCGCCGGTAAAAACTTCGCGCCGCCGCCGCCGTCGCCGCCACCGGCGTGAAATCGGCGTGACCTTGATGAGGCATCACAAAATATTATGGTTGTTCAGTCGAGTACAAAGATATGTATACGCCAGGAAGTTACAAAATTATGTATCCATTTAAGTTAGTAGCCATGTTTGCTTTGCTTGTTGGTAGGTTCGGTTGTACCTAGTTCTTATATTCGTATTAGTATTTATGAAAACCAATATAATCATATACTCTTAATGTTTCTTCTTGACGACGGAAACCAGAGCGGATGGTAACCAGAACCTTTAATGTGGTTCGCACCCTCAGGGAGGAAGGTACGAGATTTTGTGAAATGCAGCGCAGAGGCAGGAGCTCAAAGCTTTCGGGAGAGACCTTAGGGCAGTTAGGGCTAATGTAGGAAGACGTGTAAACCCGTTTCTTCGCCAGGGAAACGGACTCTAAACCGAGAGATCAGTAAGCACGTACGAAAAAGCGATGTTGAAAATGGTGTTCGTACAATCTCTAGGAAGAAGCCACCTGACGAAGCTGACTACACAGCTCGTGGAGAAGTAGTTACTTCGAAGCCGGTTGTTCACTTATACGCTTCGCATGCATCTCGACCTGATCCCGATGATGATGAGGATTCTAGACCCACTTTGATATGCCACTACACCGAAGACCTGCTAGAAGTCAATATCGGCGAAATCGAGATCGCTCTAGGGCAGCTTAAAAACGGAAAATCTGGATAGGATGGCGTTACAACACAGTTGTTAAAATCAGCAGGTAAGCCCTTACTGAGGGAGCTCCAAATGCTTTTTAACGCTGTCCTATTCGAAGGGAGCACTCCAGACGCATGGATTACAAGTGTGGTCGGCCTGTTTTTCAAAAAGGGAGACCAAACCCGGATGAAAAATTATCGACCCATTTCTCTTCCAAGCTATATCTATAAGCTGTTCCCAAGAGTGATCAGTGATCACACTGAGCGCGGAGACTCGACGAATCCCAACCTCCGGAACAAGCTGGATATCGGAGCGGATACAGCACCATAGACCACATCCACACAGTGCGGCAAATATACAGAAGACCGAGGAGTATAATCAGCCCATGTGTCTAGCATTTGTGGACTATGAGAAAGCCTTTGACTCGATTGAGATCTGGTCTGTTCTGGAGTCTTTGCAGCAATTTCAAGTTGATTGGCTATACATCCAAGCGATAAGATGTCTCTTCAAGGCCCCCCATTCTGACGACAAAAGTCTTCAATCCGTCATCAATATTTCGGCCTTGCTATTAACTCTACGAACAACTGTTTTCAAGGCCACGCCGCCGATACGCCGCCGCCGCCGATCAATTTTGACCGGGGCGCCGCCGCCGGCTATTTGGCCATCGGCGCTCATGTCTTGTACTTACGTATGTTTGGTGCTTATGTCCGATTATATATACGCATGTTTGGTAGCCAGGAAAGTATAATCCTGCCCAATATCAGAAATATCCTCTTTTGATCGGTAGAAGGTGAAGTCAGGACGTCTATGGACACTGCGACCACGGGTGTAACATTATGCCCGAAACGTTAGGATAATAACATAAGTTTACGCGATTAAGACCCGTTTGTCGTTAAAATATGAGTGATCTGATCATCGTAAAACCTTAAAGCTCCCACATCTGAAAGACAAAATCTTTTATATGACCGATTATGGAGCGGAATTCAAGGATTAAAATTTGAAATCAATTTAATTCCGTCGTTCCGCTGAGCCACAAACAAAATAAAAATGTGTACGATGTGTAAATTTGGATCGTCGCTTCAAGCTTCAATGTATGTAGTATACATTTTTTTTAAATTTTAAGACTACAGTTTTAAAACATGATTAAAGATTCTGAACAAGCCTACTACCACGAAAATCGAAAATCGTAAATTTCAAGGATTTTTCTCTGTCACTCAAATGAACGCGTCATTAGAGTGAAAGAGACAAAACTTCGAAATTTACGAATTTCGTTTTTCGCGGTAGGGCCGCAGTAACCTACTTCAGCTTCGAAAATCGTGAAGTTCGAGCATTTGTCACTGTCACTCCAAAGAAGGCATCATCAGAGCGACGGAGACAGAATAGACAGATAATCGAAATTCGAAATTCGCGGTAGGCCCTCAGTTAATTGCACAGCAACCGGCGCTTGCGCATGCCAAGGATGAAACGTAGATAATGAAACAAAACACGACTTACACCAGTTTTTGCGCCGTCTCACATTCCATTTTTAAATGCAGCAATTTTTATCTTAGCCTTCATTTATTCTGCGTTGTATTTTATCGTAATTATTTTATCTCATAAAAGTCATAAAAAAACGTACATGGTCCATAAATGAGTGCTTTTTGAATTGTGAAAAATCCGTGCTATAGGTAAATACAGGTGCTACTTTTCAAAATATCTGAATAAAAATGCTCTCCTGGGCCACTTTGTTTCAAAGTTGTCTCCCCCATTTTTTTTTATTTTGAACTTTTAATTTAATTATAATGTCTACTCAGAATCGCGAGCAGTTTCGATCCTGATAGGAGAACATTTTTGTCCCAAGGTTTTTTCCATTTCACTGCCATTTTTTAATACATTTTGTATGGTATGGCGGTACCGGAATGGAAAGTTTGAATTGAAAAAATATATGTAAATTATGGGACATTGTTTTTATCCGACATTAGGATCGAAAGAGTTCATGATTTCGGGGAAGAAGGAATGTCATAGGTACATTTGGTTAAAATTAATTCAATAGAGCTCGTTCTGATTGTTTCAGTTATAGGCTTGGTAAGTACAATTTTGCGTACGTTTTCTTATTTCTTATGTTTTGCCGTATTAGATATTGTGCTATCACATATACCTACTCTGTTCGTCAGTAAGTGTAAACCAATATGGCTGATCTATGGCTTTTGACGTCTTTGGCAAATATCGTGAAATCCGTTCGTGGGTTAATTTTTACTGTAATAGTAATAATTTAAAGGTTTTAAGTTCGTGATAAGTCCACGATTGTGTCCTGAAAATCTATGATTACGAAATAATGCAAGTTTTTAGGTTTTCTTTTTTGTTGTCTACTGACAAACAGTATAGGTACAAGGTTATTGCAGAACAATTCAAATTGTAAGATATTTATGTTTTTAAAGTAGGCACACTAAGGTACTATATACCTATACTAAGTATACGAGCCCCGATGCAGTGGAGTTCGTCTAGTTCGAAACAATTTTTACAAATTTTTGAATATTTTTAAAATGATCACATTATGCTAATGATAAATTGTATGAACGTTAGTCATGGTTAATGTACTACATTTCAAGAGACACAACAATCTGAAGTACGCTTTTGTTGTTTAATAAATCGATTTTAACAAACCAGTGTCTAAATTATATTTTCGTTCACCACCGTAATTCCGCGCTTATAAGCTTGACGCAAAATTCGCAGTGCATCAGGTGCACCATGTCGTCTTTAATATTAATTGCGTTCTTTACATTCATTGATTATTACAAAATTAAAAATTGTGGAAAAAAAATTAAAAAATACCTCTCGTAAAATTGTTTTTTTTTTAATTCTGATTTATTAAGTCCAAACATTTTATACTCAAAGAAACTACTTTAGTACTACTATTGAATAGTGAAGGTTTTGTCTCTAAACCTTTTCCCCCGGATGAACGGGATAATCTCGAAAAACTGTCTAACTGGACGAGAACATATATGCATCGGGGCTCGTAGAAAGCTACTTACATAGAACGTCTACCTACTTCAGAAATTTGTACTTATTTCGAACAAAATCTCCTAATATTCATTTCATTTATACTGTTTCCCAAAACCACACTGGCAACGGGAATGCACTATTGACCACCCTGTATAATCTGTTTTTCAAGATATAGTATTGATTATCAATACTATATCTTGAAAAACAGTTACGGTTAACTTGAAAAACAGGATAGTTAATATGAGAGGCCTACGTCCAGCAGTGGACTATCATAGGCTGATGAAGATGAAGAAGTAAATGAAGACTTCATTATAATCATATATTAAAATAAAATAACTAATACTTCATTAGTTCATTTAATTACCTAAACTTAATTATTTCACTAAATTCAAAAGTTAAATGATCAAAAAAATTACACAGGATGACGTAGGTCATTGCGTAACGGAAGTATTAAATTCTCAACTAGAGTGTAACTGTTCTCACTATTCGACTAGTATACACCGTGTACAGCGTAGACATGCGTAATATCGGCAGCGGCGGCAAACGACTTAATTACATAGCACTGTGGCGATGGATCGTAGGGTTGTCAGCTTGTTACTAATTGGCAATTAGATGGATAATAAAGTTAATCGGTCTCTTGGTTGCGTATTATATTCTAAATTTTATTTATTTATGCGTTGTAAAGTACAAAAGTCAAACTCCAATGCCTTCAGGCAATTTCTACTAACCAAACAGGGTTGTTTTTTAATATCAGATACCTACTAGATAAGATAGGTTGTAAAAGTATGACATAAAGGCGTGTTACTTGTACATTATTAGATAGGTACACTAAAGAAAAACGGCAGGGCTTATACATAATGTATCTACTCCTTATAAACTATATTATGTGAGTGAGTTTAGTGAAACGTCCCACTTTGTCGTTTGGCATAAAACCGCTTTGTCAGTACAACAAGATATAGAACAAAGTGGGACGTTTTACTAAAAACTAACACATAGGTATTATAAGTATTCACTTCGGAACTAAAAATACCTACGGATATCGTATTTATTTTATACTAGTCAAGTCTCAAGAACTTGAATAAGTAAATGTGTCTATCTGTATCTGTACCTACCTGTACCTACCTTTTAAGTATAGGTATATCTGGTATATATAAATGAAAGTGGCCACTAAGAGTACATTTCAATTTACATAAAACAACATCAGTATTATAATGACTTCGCAATCTTCATAAACACATTACACACCCGATAGACGCGCACATACCTATCATAACACATCTAGTTTTATTGGCGTATTTAAAATGCCTTTTGTTATTCAATTAACTTATTAAATATCATTGTGATGTCACTGATGTATAACTATTTGCTGTAGAGAAGCGGATTCTACCTATAAGTACAGGTTTTATTTACAGAAGGTATTATTTATTTACCACATTGTTTCACTCCAAGTTTTATCTCAGGGTTTCTCAAAATGTCATCCTCAAGCCGCAGTAGGTCAGTTAACATATACCGACGTTAGTGATAAAATAAATTAACTAAATTTGTCAGAAGGGGTTCGTGATTGCACAAGATTTAAAGCCGGAGCCACAGCGGAGGAAATGTCATAGTAGATGGTAACAGCAGTCATGCAAGCGATGTGCCGTCTAATATGACATTTACATACGCTACAACTTGCACGCCACGCACACGCGTGGAGTTTAATTACCTGCACACGCATCCGGTGTGCGTTGTGCTTAAGAAACGCTACTGTTGAATATATTTCAAAATGTTCAAATGGTAATTAAATTAATTAGGTTATAGTTCTGATAAACATAAAAGTGACAACCCTAACCGTGTGTAAGTGGATATGACACTAATTACCGCGCTATCAGGCATCATGGTAACGGCGCCAAATAACACAGGTCGCGCATTTTACGGCCATTAATACTAGCTACGATACGAGTAAGTGCACCTACAAAAATACCTTCATTTTGCAAGGAAACGGTGTCACCTTGGATGTTTTATTTTTTTCTATTTTTCTTGGATTTTTAATTGTTTTTCTTTCCCGGATCACGTGACGTTATGATTCTTTACGAAATTCGTTCGCTAGTAGGGCTACACAAAACGTAATTCGTCGAAATTCGTTGATTTATTAAGGTGCGTTCAAACTAAAAGAGCATTCGCTGTTCTAACCTCCCACTCTACGAAATTCGATCGGTACACAAAACGTGATTGGTTGATTTCGTAGAACGGGCGCTAGAACAGCGAATGCTCTTTTGGTTTAAACGCACCCTTAGAGTGTGGTAGAATGAGCATTCGCTTGTTTAGTCACCTTATTAAATGGTGTATCTTAGCCTAATAAACCTTTTTTTATTTTATTTATTTATTTATTAAGATATAATACTAACTATTTTTTAATGATAGTATCGTAAAACCAACTCACATCTAGATATTTTCCCTTATACTTCACGATAACGATTAAGTGCAGGCCTATAAATATATGGTTTTTACCATAAAATGTAACTATTTGAAATAAGAATATTAATTGACTGCTTTTAACATTAAGTAGGTGGTTTAAGGTAACTAAACTGCATAATAATTCGCTTTTCTTTCAAGTATAGCGCATAATGTAAGGCGGATGATGTCAGTAATAAATAAGGTAATAATAAGGCAGTTATAAAAGCGCGTCTTATACAGGTATCTTGTATATAGGTATGTAAAAATGTATTTAAATTACATTGATTAAAAACTTGAAGTCATCAAGTAGATGATACAAGGTTATTTTCTCAGAATAACTTAGCAACTATTATTTTATTAGCAATTTTAATTCTGCCTTGAATAGATATGACTAAGTTAGACCCCTCAGACTTAGTTAAACTTGAACTAAGGAGGGGCAATTCCATGTAAGAGAAGAGTGTAATGAAAGTGACCAATTAAGTACTCGCATGTTTATTTAATAAATGTGCAAATTTTATTGTTATTATGTTTTGATATCAAAATAATACTTATCCAGATACAGCGGAATATTTACAATTGGATCATAAGTAAATAATCAGATCGGTCAAATGGTCACTTTCGTTACAGTTACATGGAATTGCCCGGAGTAGGCAAATTAGTGAGACTAACAACATGTTTCAAAACCCTATATAAATATAACATTATCGCTATCTGTTTCCCCAGGGACATGAAAAAAGGACGGCTAATATTTATATATTTTATTCGAAATTTACCCTCGCCTGTAGCGAATATTTGTTCAAATTATTAAGTACGTATGTATACCTTTCGTAGAAAAAAAAAGTGATTAAATATGGCTGATTTCCCATGAATACATTTTTAATTTAATAGGTACTAATAAATATCAATCATTTTAATTAAAAATGAATGGCCACGTCATGAGGCGACCACCAGACCACATGACTAGAAAGAGTAGAAAGGTACTAGAGATGAGTGAAAAGCCTAGAGGACTCGGCAGACCCAAGACGACGTGGATCGGACTTGTCCAAAAGAACCTTAAAGAAGCTCAAATATCACCCGAGACGACCCAGGACAGACGCGCCTGGCGACGCCATATAAGGAGAGCTGACCCCAAGTAAATGGGATAAAGCGAGGAAGAAGAAGAATCTTGGTTTTAACCAAGATTGTATTCTAAAAATGCGTGATTATTGAAAATACAACTTTTTAAGTTTGTTTACTTTTGTTTTCTTTTGACGAATGATACATATTTATATTGTATTGCATCGCTTAAGATATCAGTGTTTCATTGCATATTAAGCAAAAAAAAACTTTTAAAGTTTCTGCGAAGTGCGTTTTTGTACCCGTTTTATTTTCACGCAAGAGGTCGAGCCTTCGCCTTAAGCAATATTTTAGACAATAGCCGACCACCGACTACCGGTCTAGCTACTGTAGTACCCGAAGAACCAGGACTTTGTTACCGTCTTATTCCATTGAAATAAAGTTGCATATTGTTCGAAAAAATGCATTGTGAGGTTACACAATGACTGCGCAAGTTTTGAAGGCGCCACGCTGAAGGCTTTTGTTTTTTGGTGATTTGGAGCTATGAACCTTTTTGTTTAAGACATAAGGTGTTAAAAGTAGTGTGAAGTATTGGTGTGAAAAATGTTAGAAGTATGCAGTAGTCCGGTAGCTGAGCTTGTCTAATTCAAGGTTCATCGTCATCTGCGGCATTGTCTTCCGTTTTTTTTTGTTTTGGTTTAAACATTTTACCTAAATTGTTTCTTTAAACGCATCGATTGCTAAAAAAAAACTTAATTATACATATTTAGATGACTATACTAAATTCTCTTCTTTGTATAAATATAATTCACATTTAATAATCTTGCTACGACTAAATGTTAGTGTCTCTATAAGATAGTAAAAGTTTTACTTTACTCTTTAACCCAGAATATGTTACCACTGTATTTACTTTTGTGGTTCTGTAATGTGTGCTTTATGTGAATAAAAATCTATTCTATTCTATTCTATTCTAATTAAAGGCCTTTAATGAAAACAAAATTGTATGTCATAATTTGTGTGTTTTGGCACTGAAAAAGGGCGACAAATTCAAATTTTCTATGTGTGATCAACAATACGAACCAATATGCATGCAATCAGCCTATGATAGTCCACTGCAGGACGTAGGCCTCTCCTATTAACTATGATATGCGCATTAAGGAGATGAATGCCATAATCGCCACGCCGGGCAAGCGGATTGACGATCGCAGTAATGTGTCCACTATGATGACGCTGCTGCCCATCATCAATCTTTTATCAAATAATGGTCAGTGAGACTTCGATCCCTTAGTCGACTCTTACGACACCCGCAGGAGGATTGGGGTGGTGACAAATCTATTCTTTTCTTACTACTGTCACCACGCGACTAGTTGCGTATACAGGGTGTTTTTTTTCGACCGTTCAAATTCTACGTAGTGAATGTGTAGTGTTTGTATGAAATCCAAATCCAATTTGTATGAAACAGCTGATTTTTTTTTCGCGATTTCGACGTTGTCCCCATAGTAAAAGTTGGTGAGTATGACCTACACATTCACTACGTAGAATTTGAACGGTCGAAAAGAAAACACCCTGTATAGTTATTATAATTAATAGCATATGAAGGATCCACGGAAAAAACATGTACAGTGCTTAAAAAGACCATGGCCAATTCACACCTTATTCTGTTAAAAGTAAGGTGGTTTTTCCTTCTGTAATTTGAATTGACTAGACATGTTCTTTCCGTGGACCCTTCATATGTTTTGAGGTTTTTCAGATCGGGCATTGAATTTATTTACTTATTAACTTTTTCCACAATACCTACAGCAATTTTTTGAAGGCCTTACATATGAATGGCTGGTACTCATCGAAAAAAAATATCACGAATTCATGATTGTACCAAACCTCCTATGCTAGCTCTCCCCCAGAACAGACCTGCGGCCCTACCGTGAAAAACGAAATTCGTAAATTTCGAGGACTCGTCTCTCTCACTCTAATGACACCTTCGTTTGAGTGACAGGGAAAAATCCTCGAAATTTACGAACCTCGATTTTCGCAGTAGTAGGCCTGCTACCGCGAACACCGAAGTTCGCAGATTTGAGAGAAGAGAAAAATCCCCGAAATTTGCGAACGCAGAGAATGATAAAAATACGTGTTCCACACTTAGACATATTAAGTCACAGCCTGCAAAATACGCGTGTAAATCTGTCAGCGGGTCGTCGGCAGCTGTGCGGAAGCTGATAAGCGTTATCAGCGCGATAACGTTTATGGCTGCGCGCGCGCCACCTGGAGTCGTGCTGCGCAAATACTCGAGAACATCACTAGAACCATCGAGAAGGATATAGGTAGGTAAGTGCAATATAAAATACAAGGTGTTATTTTAATGGTTGTTCTCCGTTTAAGGGCATGTTCAGTATCGTGTTATAGTTCAGCCTCCGTAGCTAAGCCTTTAGTATTTTTATTTATCACAAATATTTACCCACATCACAAGCCTTAATTCAGCTTACCATGGGACTAAGTCGACTTGTGTAAGATGTCCCAAGATATTTATTAATTTCTTTATAGCTAGGAAAAGGCCAAAAGATTTTTTTTCTCTTCAAAAAATTTTTGGTTTTCTATGGAGCGTCGGCTAATTTCAAGACTATTTATTTTAGCTTGTTTCGAAAGCTTGTAACTTGTACTACAGGCTGAAGTCCTTTTTAAAATTAATAGTGTTAAAAAGAGACTTCCATTTGTATTACAAATTACAAGCCTGTAACACGCCTGTAACTTGTAATACAAGCGGAAGTTGTTTTCTAAATTAATAGTGTTAAAAAGAGACTTCCACTAGTATTACAAGTTACATACAACTCTTCTAGAAAAGGGGCCCTGCCCCATATAATTTTTTTTCACGTGAAACAAAAATTCTTCTCTTTTACCTAATTGGAAAACGATATTGAAGCCCTTAAACGGAGAACAACCATTAAAATATCACCTTTTATAAGGTGCAAAGGCTCTCTGCATCGTGTCCGCGGCGTATAATACAATAATTCGGCGTCTTCGGCCATATTGGTCGTAGAAAGAGCATTCCATGGGCTGTCCCGTACAAACGCGTGTATGTTTCGATAATTTGAGTTTTCTTCCAAGTTATTAGTTATTACATATATTTTTGAGTCATTTTTGACTCCTCTAGTCACGAAAGAGGACTTTGATAAACCCACAATTTGGAGAAAAACCGTGTTCGTACGGGACATCGGTGGACTGCACTAGAAGCACCAACAACCTTGAACGTCTTATGGTAACCGGGAAAGTGGAAGGGAAAAGACCTCGTGGCTGAAGGTGGACAGACCATCATACATACATCATCATCATCGACCTATGATAGTCCACTGCTGGACGTAGGCCTCTCCTATTTACTATGCGTGTAAACGCATTAGGAGCTAAATAACCATAATCGCCACGCTGGGCAAGCGGTGTACAATGTGTCCACTATGATGACGCTGCTGCCCGTCGTCAATCGTTTATCAAATAATGGTCAGTGACAATCCCTTAGTCGACCTACGACACCAGCTGGAGGAGTTGGGGTGGTGACAAATGTATTCTTACTGCCGTCACCACACGGTCAACCAGACAGACCAGGGTGCTTAGCCAAGATGCCAATCGCTAGCGCTTAGTAGCGTAACGCAGTTTTCCCTCTCTGTCACTCTTTCATATTAGTGCGACAAAGACAGTTAGCTGCGATTAACGACGAAGCGCTAGCGATTGGCAACTTGGCAAGCACGCTGGACAGACCAAGGATCATCAAACCTGAAGATGACGGTCATGCAGCACGGCCCTTCACGTGGCGGATGACAGAAGAAGGTGGAAAGACGTCATCGAAAAGCTTCGTCAAAAGAGATGACTAATTAATCCTCAGTAATGGGAGAAGGACAGAGAAGGAGCGGAAGGTGCAACAGGACGCGCGAGTCACATTCAAGCGCAAGAGTTTTCACTTGTAAAAAAGCTTGCTGTAAACTATTTGTTTGAAGCCTGTGGCATAGAAATACCGTCAATAAAGTGTATAGTGATTTGTATATATAAAACTCCAAATGCTTGTTCTTCAGCTTTCCTAAACAAATTGGAAAGACTTATGAACAATTTAAAGCACAAATTAAAATATAAGATAATAATTACTGGGGACTTTAACATTGACCTCATGAAGATCACAGAGTGAGAGGCGATGGCGCAAATAACGATTGTAGATTTTAAGACTAGCAAGCTATATAAAATAATAGCATCCAAGCATAGCGAGGATTTCAAGGGACGAGACGCAAAACAACATTGCAGACGAGCGAAACATTTTTCACCTCGATAACACAAGGAAAATATTAGTTCATAAACATTTCACAAATGTTATCCAAATGAATGCTATCAAATATTTTATCGTTCAAAATAATAGCCCATCCATCACGTCGTGGCCAGGCCAGGATTCGTCGTGGATACGTCATGGGAACTTTTGGGACGGGGAAATAAATAAATAGTGGATTTTTATCTAGATATTAGCAAAAAAATATGGAGATCGTGATTCTGATTGTAAAAAGAATAATATTTTGATAATAAATCGTCTTTTTAGGTACCTACGTTCTCGTGATTTTGTGAACGAAAGTTATGTAGTAGTATTTGATTTGATATTACACTTAAATGCAGCAGTGGCGTATCTAGGGGGGGGGGGGCAGAGGGGGCTCGTGCCCTGGGCGCCAAATCAGAGGGGGCGCCAAATCGGCCAAAATTTTTGACATAAGTAGTTTTGCATAATTTATTAAGTAAAAAAATTAAAATTCATAAAATGCTAGACTGGTACATTTTCCCCGGGCGTCAAATTAAGAGGGGCGCCAAATTGGCAAAACATTTTGATTTTAATATGCATAATTTACATATGAAGAAAATCTGTAGGTATGCATAAATTTTAGAAAGGTACATTTTGCCCGGGCGCCAAATTAGGGTGGGCGCCAATTCGGCCAACTTTTTTGATTTCCTTGTGTATAACCAACACATAAATAAAATCTTTATGCGTAATTTAAAAAATTGCTAGATTGGTACATTTTTCAAGGGCGCAATATCAGGGGGGGCTCCAAACCAGCCAAATTTTTTTATTTGTTGTAAAAATGTTTAGTTATGCCTTAATTCACAAAAGGTCAATTTTAAAACTTTATTTCAGAAAGTCCGTACTGTATTTTTTTTTGTCTTTTTCTTATGTTTGACAGTGACTTATGTCACGTATACGGTTTTCAGAAAATAGCGTTTTTAGGGTTCCATAGCCAAAATGCCAAAAACAGAACCCTTATTTCGCCATGTCCGTCTGTCCCAGCATAGCTCAGTGGCCGTTAATACTTGAAATCTGCAATTTGGTACAGGTATATTATTACATATATTATACAGGTATTAATCATGCCAACAAAGTGGTACAATAAAAAGTAGAACAAAAAATTATTTTTTCAGGTACGTCCCCAATTAGTGAAGTGGAGATGTTTTTTTATTTGCTGTAATTGTATAGTGTGGGTTAAAGTCAATATTTTCGGAGATAATCTCTCCAGAATAAAAAAAAACCCTCTTCAGTTTTGTACTGAAAGTCCAAAAATATTTAAAAAATCATGAATCACTGTGCTTATAGAATAATTTAAAATAAAACTATTTTGAACATAATCGGCTCAGCCGTTTTTGAATAACTATGTAATTTTACACTGAGCATGGCCCAACATGCTCTTGGCCGGTTTTTTCTTATTAAGTACCCACATACTTTTTTTAAATTATTAGTCCGTAATTCCGTATTTTATTACCTAAGATCCATCATTACAGAAAATACTAATATAACTTGTTTAAATAAAAGAAGGAAATAAAAGGAATCGAAAAGTTCAAACTTTTTTATACTACTAGGTACTTCATACCGTTCATACCTAAAAACTACTACTAATTTCTAAATTAGTTTTCTTATCAAACATTCACGTTAGTTGTATATAGAGAAAATCACTGATGGCCATCTAAAGTCACTAAATCTCTTGTTAGAATGTACAGTGTACAGTATGCCTAAATATACACAGACAGGCATTGTAGTTGAGGTAACTAACATTATGAAAAATATACTCGAATTGAGAACCTCCTCCTTTTTTGAAGTCGGATGAAAATCAACTTTTTTTTCCTGCCTAGTTGAATTTTGGAAAATTTTAAGTGTTCCGTACTAACTAGGAACCCTTTAAGTTCAGTTAAGGGGGGGGGGGCGCAAATTTGGCGCCTGCCCCGGGCGCCTTTTTCCCTAGCTACGCCCCTGAAATGCAGCAACTATGTTGGAAAACGCGACGCGAAATCTCACACTAATTGGCAATAAAACTGGTCGGTAACCCGCCAAAACATACTAAATTCATTATATCTACAACGTACAGAAAGTAACTATTTTGACGAGGCATGATAACCAGTAGCAAATCATCCAATGGAATGAGTCCATCTATTTACAAGGCTAAATAAATAAGCCTACGGTCCAATAAAGTTATCCTTATTTCACCAACAATAGTACCTTGCGTATCAAGGGAGGAAAGTACGGAATTACTAACGATAGTGTTAGAATTTAATGACTCGAGCTTAGGCTTTGACTCGAGTTAGTATTCCGCTTACCGACCGTGTTGCATACAATGTTTTTCATCAAACTTGACGACAAAAAAACAAGTTACAAGACAAAATATTATTGAATGACGTACTAAAATTTTTATTACTCCTTAAGGAATTTCATTTTTCTATTACTCCCGCTATGCATGTAAGCAATGGCGCGCTTACATAGCAAGTGTGATGAAAAATCCTTTAACATGGTAGATTGAGTGCCGCAATCACAAAATTGCATGTTACGTTCGTAAAATTGAATGTAGCGTTTACGGTTTTCAATTTAGAACGCATCTAACCGTTCTTAAGTGTGCCGCGCGGAGTCAATGACTGCCCGTAAGATTAGAAACGCCGCTTTCTAACGGCGGCACTAACTTGGATGCGACGTTGCGAGATCGCTTCGCGCGTCATTTATTTTGATCGCGATTTAGGTATGTTTTTGTTTACAGTTTACAGGAGTTTGAGATGAGATATTTTTAAGGATAAGTATTGGCCAGTATATTAATGTAAGGCGTTTTAGATTAGCTATTCAGAATTACTGGATTATCTCAATTGTTCATCGCAGAAATAGCGTGATTGATCATTTGAAGCGATTTGCGATATTTCTTGTAGGTATGTACTTATATAGGATAGGTTATGTCAAATGTCCTTTCCAGCTAATTTAGTAGGCTTTTAGTCGGGTTTTGATATTTAACCAATTTAATTCCACAGACAAAATATCTCTCATGAAATAAGAATATTAAGCGATTATTTGTCTTCGTAGGTACCTAATATCTAAGTTTGCATACAGGTTTTAGTATCTATATGTATACATGAAGTACTAGAGTACTACGTAAATAGGTACCTAGTAGGTAGTAGCTATATGAATGTACCTAAGTCTTTGCAACTGCTTCGTTTTTTATTGTTAGGTAATGGCCGTCCTCAGACGCGGGACCAATCAAGTTTCATGAAGAAAGCGGAAAATCCGGGTTTCCCCGGATTTGTCCTAGTTTGGAGGCCGTCCGGGGGTTTTCAAAAAACACTACATATAAGGAAAGATGAGTAAAAGTCTGATTACGTCTAAGTTGTTGCCTGCACAATTGTGTAAGGTCGGTGTGGCTTAAGTCATATTTAATTTGTAAAGAGAGTCCGTCATATGCGTCTTATATTGTTGAGTTAGGGGTGGAAATTAGTTGGTAGACGGACTTTCCTGATAGATGGTCTTACCCGCATTGACCTTACATAGTAAAGTCTGGGAAAAAAGGCATTTACGCCAATTGTCCGGGATTTTTGAGTCTTTGTCCTGGGTCGCGTTTTATAAAGTTACAATTTACAATTTCGCTGTTTGCCTCTCTTTCTAGCCAATATGTGCGTGCGTTAGAGAGGCAAACAGCGAAATTGTAAATTGTAACTTTATAAAACGCGACCCTGGTTTTACGAATTTCTAGATGGCAACTCTACACGTAGGTACAAGTAGCAGTATAAGTACCACGCAATATTCAATGGATACGGGTCTATAAATTAAACTTTCAATAATGCTTTTGTTAGGTATGAGGCGTAAAAAAATATATTTTTACTAGTACCCGCCTGGTTGGCTACCACCGTACATTCGGTGTAAACGCCCGTGAAATGACTTACCTTCGTGTTTGCCGTGTTTCGGGGTCAGCCGGTGTATTTACCAGCATCTAGCGGGCTAGCAAGGCGGTGGCAACTAACAGGTTACTGATTGTCTCCTGTTCGTTGCCGCCGCGATTTGGGCTCTACTTTTCACTTACGATCAGGTGGAGTGGAGCCACTTATTTGTTGTGCCAACGTTATTTTTATTGGGTCGGCAACGCGCATGTGACACCCTGAGGTTGCAGGCGCCCATAGGCTACGGTGACTGCTTTCCATCAGGCGGGCCGTATGCTTGTTTGCCACCGACATGGTATAAAAAAAAATATATATATATATATATACGATAGTGATTTCAAGACTTAGTAGAGGTTTGATTTGAAGATAGAAGATTCCTTACCAATAATTACTTAGGTACTTCTTACTTACCTATTAGCTAGCTTTCAATTGTATCTATCCAGTAGCACCGATCTACCCCTACGGGGTTTTCTGTGTCCCGTAATTTTTCCTATGACGCTTTCCCATTTCACCGGGTTATGTTAGTGCAATACCGTGTAACTAGTACTGGTAAATTACCTACTGCGTATCTATAAAAAATAAACTTTACAGGTATTTGAACTGTGTAATTATATCCTAATATACGGATGAAAAATCACGAAAGATCACGTTATTGGGGGCGGTACAAGAAGACCTCATGTGTATTTTTCTACGATGACCAAACTAAGAAATATGCGGCGACCGAACGTTAAAAGTTCAACGAGAAAATTAAAAGGTCAAAAAGTAGCCGAAAAAACCTCGCATGATTTATGCATTGCCCCAAATCAATGTAATCAAAATCATACCTACTCTGAAAATGAAATCAGCGGATGTAAAGGTCGGTAGGTAATTATGATATTTTAGATAATCTATACGAAATTACGAATCATGAGGCTGACATTGTACGACCTCGGTGATAACGATCGACAAACTTGGTTATTCAAATTAACCCAATTGTTGTCATTGTCATACTCGCCTGTTACTAAGCGTTGTCGTCAAATGTTGACCTCGCTTATATCTGATATTAGAAATAGGTAGTGTGGCAAGCAATCTGTAGTTCTGTACAAGGAGCCCACGAGGAAAGGGAAAAATGCTAACAGCATATTCCTGAGACTAAAAGAAGCAACAAATGTTAAATGAGTTTTAACAAAATCTGCAAATAAAATTTTGTTTTTTTTTATGTTTTGAATGCCTTAATACACAAAAAAAGGATTTTATCAATCAAACTATCGCAAAAAATGCACTTAAAAGTCCTTTTTTGTACATTTGCTAGTTAATTAAAGATAATTTTGTTCATTTGATGTCTGTCAATTAAGTGTGACAAGACTAAGACAACATGGTGACAAAATCGTTTCCTAAAATGTGTTTATCATGGCGTAGCGGTCTAAAACGGTTTTAAGAAAAAAACAAATTTTCTCTAAAAAAGGCTGAATTCAGAAAACTTCATATGACATTTTTAACTTCAAATTTGATCAGAAATCCGCTGTTGAATTTTTTCCCTTTTCTCATGGGCACATTGTATAGTGTAAAGACTACAGTGCTCGGCCGCTATGAAGTCAATCCTGACAGCTGTCAGTTCAATACAACTTTTTTCCTAGCCTGTATTGGTGTCCCACTGCTGGGCAAACGTATCTCATGGGTCTTCATGACTCCTGATTCTGTGCTTCCTTCGGTCAGTTGTCAAGGAATGAAACCAAATAGTCCTGCTATCTCCGTCTGGGCCTGCCAAGTGCACGTCGCTGGTCCAGCACCCATTTTGTGCATTTGATGCATGCGATAGACGTGGCCAGCCCAGTCACGTCACACTTGAGCCGGTTTTTTTACCAACGTCAACAATGCGCGTTTTGGAGCGCAGTGTGGTGTTCCGGACGCGGTCAGTTCATTTAACACCTAGAATGCTACGCTCCTCGAATCGCATAATAAGCTTAGATTTCTGAATCTCGGTGAGCGACCAAACCTGGGCATCATAGGTTAGGACAGGCAAAATACACCATCGGCGGAGTAGGCTGCTGAAGCAGCCCACAAGATGGGCCCGCAAGGGCAACGCTCGCGGGGTTCTCGGAGGTGTGCAGCAGCGTTCCCGAAACCCCGCATACAGAGCGAGCGGCGGAACACCCCAGGGGTTTAGTCCGTGCGAGTCGGACATAACCACCCGGTTACTCCCGGGCCGGGTGGTATCCATAACGGATTCCCCTGGGTTAACAAAAAAAAAAGGCAAAATACACAGTCCACGAGTTTTCGCTTGAGTGACAATAGAAGGTTACCTTTCATCATCTCTTTCACGGACCAGTGTAGCTCTTCAGACATTATTGTTTTATATAATAAGAGGCAAACGAGCAGACGGATCGGACCACCGCCGCTCATGAACACCTACAACACCAGGGGGTTAACTGCGTTTTCGACGTTTCAGATGGAAGAACGCATTTCTCTTGAAGGTTTTAATGTCGTTCAATACAATACTCTTTAATTGCACACCTCGTAAAAAAAAACAAAAATGTACAATCTTGAAGCTAGAGGTAACACAACAGGCGGTCTTATCGCTAAAGTGCGATCTCATCCAGACAACCTTTGGTCAATGAACGGTCGTATTATAATACCTATGTTTATCTCCAGAATGCTTGCCGTCTCTGTCATGTGGAAGAATAAAAAAATATGGATCGGTTTGGAGGACAGAGGAGGATTCGGATAGAGGCAGTCTTTATGTAGATAATTATGTGCAATATGTTAAAAAAAATCATTATAACTATAAAAAAACTATGGAACCCTTAAAAACGGTAAATGGAACCAAATTTTCGGCTACCTGTAGTGACTTGGTATTTGACTATAACTTGAGTAGAAAAAATGTTTTTCTTAATTTTAAACCTAACCGTGCTTTATTATGTCGAAAAAAACATTCTTCATCTAGTACACAGCGAACTTCGTAAATACCTACCGGAAACATCTCTCTCTCTCTCTCTCTGTCTCTCTCGTCTCTGTCACTCCAACAAAGGCGTTATCGGTGTGACAAAGACAGGTGCCCAAAATTTACGATTTTCTTAGATCGCGGTATGGCTACAGGGAATTATAACGGCTATGTGCATTATTAACGCGCATTTACTTTCTATCTGGCTCGCTCGCACCAATAGATAGAAAATATAAAAGCGGGATGGATAGAAAATAAACGCGCTTTAATAACGTAGCGGCGGCTCGTGGTAGTGCTTTATCCACTGACGTGCTTCATGTAACTTTAGCTACATGCCATCACTCTTATTTTACATAGGAATAGAGTCTATCGCAAAAATCAAAGCATTTGAGTGGATAGACTACCCGCTACACCGCACCACGGTATACCTTCCTGCAGCGAAGCAAAAGCGATATGGCGCGGGATCGAGAACATTCTACCCCGAAAAACGCAACGAATTAGAATCCACCCCTTCCGAGTTCCCGAATCTCTCTCTCACTTGTGAATTCGTACGTATGAGTGACAGGGAGACAACATGTTAATCGTAGTTCGCGGTAGCTTTGACCCCGGGACCTACTGATAAACGGTACCATCGGAAAATGGAAGAGTCAAGACTGAAGACACTGATGCCGCGACCATAACATTGGTATACGGCCCGGCCACGACATTGGTCTAAGGCGACCAGCGGCGAGCGAATCCATGAGTTGGAGCGGGATGCCGATATGGGTACGAGAGGGAGCACCATACGTTTTCCGCTAAGCCGATCGCCTTAGACCGATGTCGTGGCCGCGGCGTTAAGGCGACCAGCTTAGGCCCCGGCCACATGACCACGGTGCGGCGTCGTAAACGTAAAACGGCGCGGCGTCGTGGCATTGCACGTTATCGCACCGTGGGAAATTACGACGCGGCGTCGTGGCATTGCACGTTATCCCACCTCCACACGGCACCGCAACGTTAAACTGCCCGTCGCGACAACGTGGATTTGCCCGGCGCCGCGTCGTAATTTCGCACGGTGCAACAACGTGGAATGCCACGACGCCGCGCCGTAATTTCCCACGGTGGGATAACGTGCAATGCCACGACGCCGCGCCGTTTTACGTTTACGACGTCGCACCGTGGACATGTGGCCGGGCCCTTAGCGGAAAACCATACTCGCCGCTGGTCGCCCTAGGCTTATGTCGTGGCCGAGCCATGAGGTTTCGTATCTATCTCTCGTCGATTGCTGGCAATGCTGGCTATTTACACTGGTGACAAGTAAATTTTGTAGGAGTTAATTCGCCCGCGAAGAAAATAATCGCTACTCGCTGCTCGGTCATCGCCATTGTTGACGAGTAGGTAGCTACCATGATCAGTAGCCCCTCTTTTGCTTTGAAATGTTGGTTGAGCTATAGTCCTAAGTAAAATAAGAGTGACAGCTGGTAACCACAGTTACCAAAAGCAAGTGAGATAGGACTTAAAAGGGGATATTTACCATGTGAATGGGTGAATATCTGAGCATTTCAACCGCCTAATTTTGGTGGCATCATTTTTGACTTTTGATATTGGGCTTAGACCTTAAAAAGTGTCCAAGTTTTCCATGGACGTATTTTTAAAACACCCCTGGGCAGCGCCCGGACGGCCTCCAAAGTTCCAAACTAGGACAAATCCGGGAAAAACCCTTTGATATTTAGTGCGGGATAAAAATAAATCCTACTCTAGGTACTAAATACCGGCTTACCCTACTCCACATCTTATTTGTTTAAATACTTTTGAAAAATCAGATGAGACCCAACGGCGAATAAGTTTTATCAGTTTTAAAACGAATCAAAGGAGCTATCGCTACAGTCGTATAGAATTTCCGATATTATAGGCACTAGGATAATTAAAAACTTATTAATTCGTGAGAAATATTGTTATTGCTGGTGGTAATTCACGTTTATAGTTCCAGTTTTTCAGCTTATTTTTAAATTTTATTACTTCTCCATTTTCACACGACACGACTTATAATCTTCGGAATTACGGAAAAACGTAATTTAATATACTTAAGTCAATCCATTATGGCGAGCCTTAACCGGTGAAGCAATTATCAGCTCGACAGGAGCTTTAATTACAAAGTTAAAGTTCCTGCAATTTTAGATGAACGATAAACATTTATTGCCACAGCCTATAATAATATAAAAAATATATCAACTACACGTAAATGGCACGTTTGCGTGTTAAATAATTGTTGAGTTGCCTTCATAAAGCCTTGCAATGAAACCTTAATTACGTTTATACAAAACAACCAACAAATCCAACTTAAGGCCGCCGTTCTATTCAGCACGAGTATCGACAGACCGGGCGACCTATACATAGCCACCTGGACGGTCACATAGAAAAACACCTTAAAAACACAAAGTCTTAACACTTTCTATACTTCTAATAACAACCCTACGCCCAACACATAAAGTACACATTCCGAAGCGTCCCTAAAGAATAGAACTCTGTCGCCCCAAGCGGTCGTCAGTATTCTGTTAGTATACAATAAATATTCGGCGCCAGTTGTGCCAGAACACACATATACATAGAAAAGCAACGTTCTGGCCTGCCAAGAGCGGCAACAGCGCGCGGCTTGACGACGGATTCCAAGCTTGCTTGAAATTGAAGGGAAGATTGATATAGTTCTATTACAGATCTACTAATATCGAATGAACCCTCGGTCACTTACGATAGGGTTGATTTTTTACTGAGTATTTTTTGTAGTGACTATGTCGAATTCAGTGTTTTATAACGCCGCCGAGGGTAGCGGGACGCGTGGCGGTCTGCGTTGTAGGACGCATTGTGTTCGTTTTTTGAACGCGATAGAATCGATGTCAGTTGGCAGATTTTTTATTGTACCGTTTTTTGGCCTTGATAACTACTAGCGAGCCATTGTATTAACTGGAGCACAGTACACGTTTTTGCAATTGCAATGCTCTGAATATTTCGAATCTCGTTTCTGATAAGTGGCATTACTGAAATAATTATGCTTAAAACATCTGCTGTGGCTTGGGTGGGAACGCTATGGTATTCTTTTTCCCAGGTTTTAAATCTACTTAAATTATTTTTAGCTTCCATGCTTGTGCCATGGTTTTATGATGATCACTAGCCGCAAAATGAAGCCATTTCAAATTCTCTACATTCTCTCCATATAGACAATGAAATAGTGATCCTAACTAACAGGCCTGGGCCCGGGGCTTTGTCTCTGTCACTCCAACGAAGGCGTCAGTAAAGTGACAGAGAAAAATCCCTGAAATTTACGAATTCGCTATAGCAAGGCCAGTTCAAAAGGAGACACTAACGTAACACTACCAAGCGTTATTGGAAATAAAAAAGGGAAAATCCACTGCCCTGGTGAGACTTAGACTTCCGGTCTTAGGATCGCTAGTATCATCACACACGTGACACACGTAACTGCTCGAGATGAGTTTACTTTAGATGTTTGGCGTAATAAAGGCCC
Source organism: Thaumatotibia leucotreta (assembly GCA_025490895.1). NCBI lineage: Eukaryota > Metazoa > Arthropoda > Insecta > Lepidoptera > Tortricidae > Thaumatotibia > Thaumatotibia leucotreta. The sequence continues at coordinate 1,685 of JALPQI010005055.1, read as the reverse complement.
TATTGCGTACACATCTGCATCCAGAACACCTCATCCTTTGTGTAGGTATCTCGGTAGCACAATAAGCAGCCAAGGTGCTACCACCAATCTGCTACCACCCTGTGCTTTTGATTAAGCAATGGAGATCTGAGGTTTCAAGGAAGAGGCTCTCAATTATCGATTTGAGAACCTCTAGCTTCAAAAATTGTATGAGTAAGTAATTGAACTAATTATTTCGGTAGCAAATATCTTTGTAGGAGGTTTTATCCATTTACTATTTGGTTATTACAATTAATATACTTACATGTATCTTTTCGAAAGCATCTTTCTGTATTACACTGATAACAGTGACAATGAATTCGTTAGAGTGACAGAGATAGGTGCTACACATTCACGGTTTCCGATGTTCGCAGTTGAACTCGTGAGACTGATTCTGATCTTCGTCAGACTGTTCCAAATTTAGACGCGAAGAATGCTCAAATATAGCAGGTTTTGTGGTAGGTCTATATTGTTTTCGCGTGTTTGTTATGACGCACATTAGGATATATATTTTTTCCCCTCACTAGCTCGTAAAGTACTCGTTTATCCTTTAATACGAACGTGTAAAAACGCATATTATTCACTTGTGTGGCAAAGTAATGACCTTGGTTTTGGAAAAAAAAATAAAAATAATTGTTCCATATTAATGATAATTAAATAATTTGTTTGAGAATTTAGTGTAAAATACAAACCTTTATATAATATGATGATTTTAACATATAAATCCTAAAATTCCATAAGTAACAATTGTTTTAGTGAATGATGATAAGATGACTAGATGCAATCACAAAACGCAGAAAATGTCAACGTCAACATTGTCAAAGAATATTTATAGGTTATAATCTTTATTTACCGACTCGAACACGCATAAAAATTGTACCTAAACTAAACAACTTTCAGGGTGTTCTGTTATAATTTTGTAAAAATAATGAATGTGAATGATTTAATAATGCATTGGCGTTGGTGTGCAACTACAGGAATGTGTTAAAATCGTGCTGCGTTTATTTTTTCGTGCTAAGTTTACTGCGACAAAATCTTGCATTAAATACATGATGCATTTGGAAAATTATTTAAAGTTTTGTGTTACACACGGGTGCAAATGTATTTTACTTCTCGTATGTTAAAACACTCGCTGCGCTCAGGATTCTATTTTAGAACCACTCGCTTCTCTCGTGGTTCAACTATAGAATCCTTTCGCTTGCTCGTGTTTCAATTTCATACTCGCGGGTAAAATACAACTTTGCACCCTTGTATAACAAATAACTATTGAAATATTGTGTCGAAGATAAATTGTTGTTGCTGTGAAATGGGCAGATTTCAATTTAGGTACCTACCTACAGAAATAGTAATAGTTTCAGCGTCCGTCCAGTAGCGTTAACACCATGACTAAAGCAATACAATCTGTGGGTATATTTTTAATAGATAACTTAGTAAAAGATAGAGAGATAGAGATCTTAATTACTTTAATTAGAATCCAATGTATAGTACATACATACAGCAATACAATACATGGACCCTGGTAGGGCTGGTAGGGTATCGCAATAATTTCTTAAAACTAACAATTTATTTATATTTACCTTGCTTATTTACTTTAAACCGAAATAAACTCTCCAGTAATAACAGGTTAACTACTATATTAACTAATTTTATAGGTCAATTTAAGCAAC